>JAJPUD010000180.1:644207-665852 GCA_023553655.1 Myrmecobius fasciatus
AAAATCAAATGCAGAAAGGCAGAAATAGTAAATGCATCCTTTTCAGATCATGATGCAATAAAAATCACATGCAATATAAGGCCAGGAGAAAATAAATCAAAAGTTAATTGGAAATTAAATAATCTAATCCTGAAGAACAAATGTGTGAAAGAGCAAATCATAGACACAATCAATAATTTCATCCAGGACAATGACAATAAGGAGACAACATATCAAAATGTGTGGGATATGGTCAAAGCAGTTATAAGGGGCAATTTTTATATCTCTAGATGCTTACTTGCATAAAATAGAGAAAGAAAACATCAACGAATTGGGCTTATTATTAAAAAAAAAACTAGAAAAAGAACAAATTAAAAACCTCAATTAAATACCAAATTGGAAATTCTGGAGAAATTAATAAAATTGAAAATAAGAAAACTATTGAATTAATAAATAAAACTAAGAGTTGGTTCTACGAAAAAACCAACAAAATAGATAAGCCTTTAGTTAATTTGATAAGAAAAAGGAAAGAGGAAAATCAAATTGTTAGTCTCAAGAATGATAAGGGAGAACTTTCCTCCAATGAAGAGGAAATTAGAGCAATAATTAGGAGTTACTTTGCCAAACTTTATGCCAGTAAGTTTGATAATCTAAATGAAATGGAGGTATATTTACAAAAATATAGATTGCCCAGATTATAAGAAGAGGATATAAATTATTTAAATAGCCCCATATTAGAAAAAGAAATTGAACAAGCTATTAACCAACTCCCTAAGGAAAAATCTCCAGGGCTAGATGGATTTACATGTGAATTCTACCAAACATTCAAAGAACAATTAATTCCAATACTACACAAATTATTTGAGAAAATGGGGACAGAAGGTATACTGCCAAAATCCTTCTATGAGACCAATATGGTGCTGATAGCTCAACCAGGTAGGGTGAAAACAGAGAAAGAAAACTATAGACCAATTTCCCTAATGAATATTGATGCAAAAATTTTAAATAAGATATTTGCAATGAGATTACAGAAAGTCATCCCCAGGATAGTACACTATGACCAAGTAGGATTTATACCAGGGATGCAGGCCTGGTTCAATATTAGGAAAACTATCAGCATAATTAATTATATTAATAACCAAACTAACAAAAACCATATGATTATCTCAATAGATGCAGAAAAAGCCTTTGACAAAATCCAACACCCTTTCCTATTAAAAACACTAGAGAGTATAGGAATAAATGGGCTTTTCCTTAAAACGATGAGTAGCATCTATTTAAAATCATCAGCAAGCATCATATGTAATGGAGACAAACTAAAACCATTCCCAATAAGATCAGGAGTGAAACAAGGCTGCCCACTGTCACCATTACTATTTAATATTGTATTAGAAATGTTAGCTTTAGCAATAAGAGAAGAAAAAGAGATGAAAGGAATCAGAGTAGGTAATGAAGAAACCAAATTATCACTCTTTGCAAATGACATGATGGTATACTTAGAGAACCCTAGAGACTCAACTAAAAAACTACTAGAACCAATTCACAACTTTAGCAAAGTTGCAGGATTCAAAATAAATCCACATAAATCATCAGCATTTTTATATATTACCAACAAAGTTCAGCAGCAAGAGATACAAAAAGAAATTCCATTCCAAATAGCAGATGACAGGATAAAATATTTGGGAATCTATCTGCCAAGGAAAAGTCAGAAACTATACGAACTAAACTACAAAACACTTTCCACACAAATAAAATCAGACCTAATCAATTGGAAAAAATATTAAGTGCTCATGGGTAGGCAGAGCGAACATAATAAAAATGACAATATTACCTAAACTAATCTACTTATTTAGTGCCATACCAATCAAACTCCCAAGAAATTATTTTACAGATCTAGAAAAAAATAGTAGCAAAGTTCATTTGGAAGAACAAAAGGTCAAGGATTTCAAGGGGATTAATGAAAAAAAAGGCAGATAAAGGTGGCCTTGCTGTACCAGATCTAAAACTTTATTATAAAGCAGCGGTCATCAAAACCGTTTGGTACTGGCTAAGAAATAGAGCAGTCGATCAGTGGCACAGGATAGGTTATTAGGACAATCTAGGCAATAACCTTAACAATCTAGTGTTCGATAAACCCAAAGACCCCAGCTTTTGGGATAAATACTCACTATGTGGCAAAAACTGCTGGGAAAATTGGAAACTAGTGTGGAAAAAATTAGGGCTTGACCCATACCTAACACACATACCAAGATAAGATCTAAATGGATTCATGATCTAGATATAAAGAGGGACATTGTAAGCAAGTTAGAGGAATATTATATAGTTTACCTCTCAGACCTGTGGAGATGGAATAAATTTATGTTCAAAGAAGATCTGGAACTCCTAATTGAACACCAGATGGATAATTTTGATTATATTAAGTTAAAAAGTTTCTGTACAAATAAAACTAATGCAGACAAGATTAGGAGGGAAGCATCAAATTGGGAAATCATCTTTACATTTAATGGTTCTGATAAAGGCCTCATTTCTAAAATATATAGAGAATTGTCTCACATATATAAGAATTCCAGCCACTCTTCAATAGATAAGTGGTCAAGGGATATGAACAGACAATTTTCAGATGATGAAATTAAAACCATCTCTAGTCACATGAAAAGTTGCTCCAAATCACTATTGATCAGAGAAATGCAAATTAGGACAACTCTGAGGTACCACTACACACCTGTCAGATTAGCTCAAGTGACAGGAAAAGATAATGATGAATGTTGGAGGGGATGTGGGAAAACTGGGACACTAATACATTGTTGGTGGAACTGTGAACGGATCCAACCATTCTGGAGAGCAATTTGGAGCTATGCTCAAAAAGTTGTGAAACTGCATACCCTTTGACCCAGCAGTGTTTCTACTGGGCCTATATCCGAAAGACATCTTAGAGGAGGGAAAGGGACCCACATGTGCAAGAATGTTTGTGGCAGCCCTTTTGTAGAAACTGGAAACTGAAGGGATGCCTATCAATTGGAGAGTGGCTGAATAGATTATGGTATATGAATGTTATGGAATATTATTGCTCTGTAAGAAACGACCAGCAGGACGATTTCAGAGAGGCCTGGAGAGACTTGCATGAACTGATGCTGAGTAAAATCAGCAGAATCAGGGGATCATTATACATAGCAACAACAGTATTACATGATGATCAATTCTGATGGACATGGCTCTCTGCAACAAAGAATTGTCTCAAATCAGTTCCAATTGTTCACTGAAGAAAACCATATACACTCAGAGAGAGGGATATGAAATATGGACCACAATGTAACATTTTCATGATCTCTATTGATATTTGCTCACATTGTGTTGCCTTTCTCTGATTTCCTTTTTTTTTCTTGTAGATAGGATTTTTCTTGCATAACTTCTCAAGTATTTCAACATTATTAACATGTCGTGGACTTCCTGCCATCTAGGAGAGGGGAGGGGACTGGGGATAAAAGTTGTAATGGAAAGCTTCATAAAGATCAATGCTGGGGAACTACCCATACATATGTTATACAAATAAAAAGCTTTAATAAAAAAAAAGAAAATCTAGATAAAAGACTAATAATCTAAGTTAAAATAAGTTTAAAATCAAAAAGCAGCCTTATATTGTAAATGAGAGGTATTATGAAGTTTGTTTCTACCAAACGTTTGTAATGACATCAAGATTGTAATGTAATTTCAGCAATCATGATCAAACATAAACCATTTCACATGGCCTGATATTTGTATTGCAAGAATGCAAACATTTGCACTGTCTCTCGTGATTATACAGTTGATGCTGTGTGATTACAGGGTAACAGAGAAGAATGAGGTTGCTAGTCTGGTGCAGTATACAGAATGCAAATGAGGGGATTCACCTGTGTCTGACCATCCATTGGGAATCAATTTGTACTTAAATGTCAGATCTATGTAGCAGTTTGGAAACTATTTGGTGACAAGAAACTGCTCTTAGAAGTGGACAGAATTTGATATAATCAAGTGCCCAAACACCAGAATTACTATGTACATGACCATGATCATTTCAAATTTCTTCAAACCTCTTGTGCTTCAAACATGCACATGCTTGTTTTCACAGAGGAAAAAAAAATGTATCTGTAATGTAATTGGGCAATTATTTACTGCTTAAGGTGCCATTAAAGAATTTTTAGCATGAATAATTTAGACTATCATTGTGAACTCCCAAGGGGTTCATAAACCATTAATTTTGTCCAATTCTCATGTTTTATAAGTAATAAAATGGGGTTAAATAATAGAGGCAGGACTTGAACCCAGCTCTTTGGATTATAATATATTTTTATATTCAGTATAGCTGAGTATAAAATATGATTAATTACCACAATATCTCTAGTAGCCTTTTCTCTACAACCTTCTAATTATTTTGTCCTTCTCTAGTCTTATTTTTCTTGTTATGATAAGCAACATAGATCAATGGGGAAAATTCCAAACTTATCAAAAAGGTAATGAAGATTGACTAATCCTTCTAATATTGATTTCCTAACCTGCCTCTTAGTTCATTAATATTATAACTGTTTAAAGATTTGTAGCCACTGGTAATTGATGATATTATAAACTAAAATAAAATATCTCTGAAGTTATGCAAATTAATGGAAAATATTATTCAATTTATATAAGATTTTTCAGGAACATAATTCATGGAAAGTATGGCACACTTGAACTGATATTTTGGGAGGATTTGATTTTCCTTTAAAAATAAATTTATTCCTGTATGTTATTAATTCTGCACATCTTAATTTATTTCTGGAGATAATTATACATGGAGAAAATGGGTTTCCTAAGCTATAATACTGTTTTTGCCAATAGTTTTTGTCTCCATTTCTTTGCATTCTTTCTGAACTGACTGGAACAATTTAGGCTCATTGAAGATTTTTCTCATTATTTTCTTTTTCTTTCTCTCTGGCTGCTGGTCATGTTGCTTTCCCTAAAATATGTTTGCCATATGTGGAGAACTTTACTGACTACCTCTCTTCTGAAAGGAGTGTGGGGTGTGTGTGTGTGTGTGTGTGTGTGTGTGTGTGTGTGTGTGTATGTATGTATACACGCGTTTGGTAGGTGTTTCCTTACCGTTGCTGGAGTCAATGGTCTTTTATTTCCAGCAGGCCTGTATACAGATCCCACAGCTGTCTCTGAATTGTGGGTCTCCACATTTCCAACTGCTGCCTTTTCCACATTGTAATCACTGCAGATGGAAGATAAAAGGTAGAGGACATTGCCTGAGACACTAACTCACCATGAGAGCTGAGAGAGATGCCCTGACGTGCCAGGCTTCTCGTTGCTTCAGGGAGTCTAAAAAGCAGTTCAGGCAGATGGATGTGCAAGAGAGGAGGAGGAAGAGGAGAAAGGAATCTGTGACTGTGGATTCCTTTTGAATTCTCTAATTAGAAGAGAGTTCTGTGTTATTACCCCAGAAACCCAAATTGGGAAGGAAAGTAAGGGAGGGGGCAAAACAGAACCAGTCTGCCATTCTGAATCATCCACAGTTGACAGGCTAATGAAACTAAATGTGTGAGTCCTAATGGGTTAATGAGAAGTAGATGGTCGTCCTCTCTCGTGCTGGGGCCTACACAGGATCCTGGGTATGGAGACGATAGACCCTTTAAGGAGTCATCCAATCAAAGCCCTTCTTTTACAGATGAACAACTGAAAAGATGAAGGGTTTGCTGAAATTGTTGGGTGCCTCACAGGTAGTAAATGGCAAAGTAAGCGTTTGAATCTAGGCTCTTTCACTCAGAATCCAATGTTCTTTAACACAGTACCATGCTGCAAGCCATGTTAAAGAATAAAGCCTACTAAGTGCAAAATACTGGGAAAACAATGATAAAAGTTTCAGCTGAACCTCGAAGAAAGCTATGGATTTTAAAAGGTTGTGTTGAGAAGGGAGTGCATTTCAGGTGTGGGGAATAGCCTTGGCAAAGGCATGGAAATGGGATTGTCATGGGTATATCCTGAGAGGAATAGCAAGAAAGTTAATTTGATTGGACTGCAGAGCATGCAAAAGGGGGAAAATATGTAATAACCATGCAAAGATAGGCCTCTAATGTTTATTGAACAGGGGAGGAACATGGTCAAACCTCTGCTTTAGAAATACATCCTTGGCAGCTGTGTGAAAGATGTGTCATTGGAACTGTCTCCAGCCTTTTTAATTAGGGCATCATGTTTCTATATGAAAAGGGACACTGGACTTGGAGTTTAGGGATATGGATCCGACTTGTGGCTCCAGCACTGTTTTTATGATTGTGGAAAAATCACTTATTCTCTCTGTGCCTCTTCTGTGAAATGGAAATAACACTTTTAAAAATTATATTATCCTATCAATGTCATTTCCCCAATCAGAATTCACTTATAACAAAGAATAAAAAGATCTGGGAACTAGGGTGGGAGTGAGGAAAAAACAGCTGTTCAGCAAAACTAATTTAACCACCACATCACCTCAGTCTTATAGTATAGACAGTGGCCACTTGGTAGACCCACACTTCTACAAAGAAGGCAAGAGGAAGGCAGGACCAAGCCTAACTATTACATAGTCACCCTCATACCGAGCTATCGATATCTCTGTTTTTATTTTGTTTCGTATTGTTTCTGGTATTTTCATTTATATTGTTGCAGACATAGACATTCTTTTTATGACTCTGCTTACTTGGCAACACTCTTTCCATGCTTCTCTGGATAATGCGTATTCTTCATTTCTTACTGTGGGATAATATTCCACTGCATTTATGTACCACAATTTGGTAGGCAGGAAATGTTAATATTTTCATTATCCACTTCACAGGAATTTAAAAGAAAAGAGCATGGAGTACCAATGGAAATATGTCATTCAATCAAACTCTTAAAGTAACAGACTATTTGGAAATATTAGGGAACTGGGCTTTTGATAAGTATTTTGATTTTGCCTGTGAAATATCCATGTATGTCCAAAGAGCAATAACCTTATCTGAAAGATTGTCAGTAATTCAGCAAATTTTGCTTTCCATTTTTTTTTTTGACAGCACCTAAAGTAGTAGCTCTGTTGATTTCTAAGGTTGAGCTTCCTATATAATATATTGTACAGAATGGAAATCCTTTTAAACCAAACTGCTTAACTACTAATGCTATTCCAGTTGTAGGGCAAGAATAGTCTGATTAATTCTGGTTCTTTGAATCAGCTCAGAGGACATTTTTTTTCCATGTGTAGTAGATTTCATAAATGATTTAGACAAAGCTTAATATAGGGAAATGTACAACCTATCATCACCTTCTAACTTGGGCATGTTGTTGGGCTGGAGTGATGGTCCTAGAGGCAGAAAAGCCCTCTTTCAAATCCAGCCTCTGATACTTAACTAGGTGAGGGACATAGGACAAATCACTTAACTTTCTATTTGCCTCGGTTTTCTCATAGGAATAATAATAGCTAGCACCCATCTCCCAGAGTTGTTGGAAGAATCAAATGAAATTATAATTGTCAAACATTTAACACAGTGCCTGGCACTTATAAATGTTGGATATTATTATTTTCATACTATTTAAATGTAAGAGTGGAATATAGATTCTAAAGTCAAATTAAATGACAAAAATATCATTTCATTCTTTATCTCATTCAGTGTGCCATTTTTAATTATCCACCACTAAATTTTGTTATATTAATGCAGGTAACTGAAATAACTGAACTGAACTTTTTATATCCATAGAAGAAAAACAGATGAGAAAAAAGACAAATTCTAATTCAGAGAAGGTGACCTTTGGTTAAGAATAAAGCAGATAAAGGCTGTTGATTGTGCAAGAACTTTGGAAGTGTTTGACTTGGAGAAAAATATGAGAAAATCCAAGTGTGCACAAAAAGTGATGGATATTGGCAAAACTAAGCAGAAGTGGATCAATTAAAGACAGTGCATATATTCGGTGTGAGGGTTTATCAGTTGATACAAGAGCCTTTTAATTAAAATCAGATCCCAGAACAAGGTTCCTGCTAAGGAGATTTGTCATGGGGATGATGAGTCCAGTGAAAATAACTCAGCATGAAATTGCTCATTTTTGAGAGGAAGTGATAAATGGGAATTTGTGAGTCTGAATAGTTTTCCAACTTAGCCAAGCTGCAGGAAATACTTCCTGGGAAGATAATATTTACATAGGAAATAGACAAGTCCTGAGAGACAAGAAAATATCTCAGGGCTCCCATCCAGGTTTTAATACCCTGGGTGATTGCTTGAATGGGTCTGATTGATCCCCGGCAGCTGTATCTTTTAGCATCATCTGATACAGCATTGAAGGTGCAATATTGGGTTTCTTTTTCTCTTCCCAGGTGTTTGGGGAAGGATATCTTTAGCTCTTCAGCCCAATTGCCTCTTTTCATCATCTTCTCACATTCTAAATTTTCTTAATTCTTATTCACAAAACTGCCCTTGGAACTAGAAGACCTGAAATCATTGAACTCTGGGAAACCTTTGGCTCTTCATCAGAGCCAGTGATTGTGTTGGATGTGCTTCTTAGGTCTCCATATTCTCTCAACCATCTCCTGTTTTCACCTAGTGATCAGCCTGTTTGTGATTATGAGCCATTGGCATTGGCAGAAACTTATGTGTAGTGTAAAAATCGACCACAAGCTACAGAGTCGTAATTGATTTCAAAGACTACAAAGCAAACAGTTATTATGTGCATATTTTATGTCATGACATATGTGAGGCACTGATATGGCAGGCACTACTCAAATATCATTAATTGTCCTTTTGTCCCCAATTCAAACTAACACTTCACCTGTACTTGGATGGATCAGTGTTCTCATCAGTGTGAGTTCTTCCTCCAGGGATCCATACTGTAAACCATCCACAATTGCCTCTACTTTACAGACCTGGTCTCTATCTTCCCCTATATGTATCTCAAGGGAATTCATTGATACACTGGAAGCTCTCCACTAAATATCTTAATTTACATGGATACCAGTGGAACTTGTGGGTCATCCAATGGTCATTTCTTTTTTCTCAACTAGGTGAGGAGTCCATCTTTTTTCTATCTGTACACTTCTTGATAGCATCTTTTGTGCTGTGTTACCTAATTCCTTGTATCTAATGTGCTGCAACTATTTTATGTTCATTTTTCAAATTGTTAGTGTGTCATCCCCAACCTGCTAAATTAAATACTGATACTGTATTTTAAAAAAAAAATTGGAGGATACTCCTCCCAAATAATATCCCATCATTTGGCCAAAATGCATTATTTTTAATGAGTATTTTCTAAACAACACTTGAAGATTCTAAGATTCTGTGATTTTTTTTTTTTAGGGTGATGGGATTTGAAATTTTCTCTTATAATCCAGTCACTACATTTAATTTGCCATGTGGATGTCCAGCAAGTCACTTTACCAATTCCATGCCTTCATTTTCCCCTATCTAAAACAATTTGGGTAGTTTTTCAGAAAACCATTTGGATTGATTCTGTGTATTAAGTTCTGTTGTTATTTTCCTTTTGTTCTTATGATGTATTTCAGCAAATATTTATAGTTTTGTATCAAATGTAAAGTGAGCAAAGGAACCAAACCTTGTAATATGTCATTATTCTAAAACAGTTATGAAAAATAAGATGAGAAATAAATTGTTTTTGACCTTTTGCCTTTTTTTCTTTATGATTGTTACTTGAATTAGGTTGATTTCTCCTGTTTTGGCAACAGCAAGAGAATATCCCAAAAATATTTTTTAAAACTTTTCATTCCACAGGTCCAAATAATAAGATTTCTCCAAGGAAAACATTTGATTTCATGGAGACATAGGGATGGCTTTTTGCAATACATCGACAAATCATCATATCTAGTCAGGAAGGGAGAAAATTTTCTTGTTTTTTTTCCATGCTTGTTTATCTATAGTTTCATTCTTTCATCCCATTTCATTAAAGAAAAAGCAATTCTTTTCTCACCAAAGCTTTCCCCTCCCCATGCCAAGTAGCACTCTAATTGTATTAATCTCTAATGGGAGTTAATTTTGCTGTAGCCAAGGCTACAGTATTTGTCTGACAGATGTTTGTTTACAGCAGCAGTTAGCAATTTGCAGACATTGTTGTCAAAGCCACTTCCTTCAATGAAACCCAAATGCTGCTTTGGAAGGAAGATGATGGAGGCAGCAGCTCAGTGACTTGCATAGCTTTATGAGGGAGTCCTTGTCAAACAAGTGAAAAACAGCCTTCTTTCTCTGTGGCTAATAGGAGAAAAAAAAAAAGAGAGAAAGAAACCCTCCTCCTCCAGATGGTGAATCCTCCTTAGTGAAATAGGCCTGAGTTGAAGCAATGTCATTTCTCTCTGTTCACTTCACAGAACCCACAAAGAACACATTTGGTGTCACTTTTCAGAGTTGGAAGCAATCTCTGCTTTTTAAGGCAATCATATGGAGAAGAAGCTGAAATTAATGAAGGACTGGGAATCCCAGGGGCTGGGGATGGGATGCCCTGGCCTAAATAAAACTCTAGATCATCAGAAGGAATTTGTCCTGGACCCAAGAGTCACCCCCAACTTTGTTCCCAGCTTTTAACAAAATCATTTGACAAGAACCCCCTCATAAGTTCAGTGAGTTTGGGGAAATAATTTGGAGGAGCTCCCAATCCATTCCCTGGTTGACTGGGGCCCATCTCACAAGGCTGAGACACTTTACAGCATAAGTTGGCCCTCAGACTAGTTTGGGGGAATGGGGAAGGCCACAATAAAAAGAGAAAAAAAATTATGGAAAAGAAGTATTCCTTTAAGGGTAGGAATACCATCTCTTCATCTCTGCTACTTTTCTGACTAATGATTCCTAGACTGAATGGCTCAAGTTTCTGTGGTATTATTCATTCCAGCACCTTTCTTTAGAATTTAAATGTGATAGTTAAAAATAAGCCCTTTTTTTTCTCTGTACAGTCAAAATTCTTGAATATTCTATGGGCTTGAAGATAATACTTGATTACCCTTATCTTGTTATTTTGTAAATAATAAAATATTTATGTTAAAAATATATATGTTAAAATATTAAAATAACATGTTAATAATGTAATTTCTCACTTCTTTAGGTGCCAGAGCACTCAGAATTAAGTTGGATCCTTGGATGTCTGGTCAGGATGCCACGATTACAAAACTTACCCCAATGGAAGGTAAACATTTTCAAAGCAGGAAACATAAAGTGAATTTAAATGCCATCATTATGGAAGTTTCTCTTTCCTATATTCCTGTATTTTACCCACTAAATTGGCTTGTCTCACCATATCACAAGAATCTCAGCTTCTAGTTCATCTAATTAGTTGTGCTAACTTTGGCAAATTAGTAAGTGGCGTGTCAACTAATGTCTTTAGGCCACAGTTAAAATAACGTTAGAATCTCAAGGTCCTTTAAGCTTCCAAATTCTATGAATCTATGGTTTTTCTTCCTGTGTATCTCAGAATGGATAACCTAGAGTCTGCTTTTTGTTTAAGTTGCTAATGACCTTGAACCTTTCCTATTATGATTAACAGTCTGGATCCATTGTCCTTGGAATCTGTATTCCATCCCCACCAGAACTAATTGATGGTTAGGCAAGAATGTGTTCATTGTGGGGAGAAGGGAAATAACATTTTAATGTAACATTTAAACAAGATGAGTCCAGGCAACAGTTCAAATCCACAGTAAAATGAAGGCTATACTTTCTCAAGGAAGCTCAACTAAATAAGTTAAGTTGGGATAATTCACAGCACTTTACTTCCGCTTATTTTTGCAATATGATAGCCTAAAATTTGATAGTCTACAACTTTGTCAACACTGATCCCATTTGCAGGCATCTTTCCACCTTGCAAGTTTCCAGAACTGCCAAGCTTTCCTCTGAAATCAGTGACCCCAAACAGGATCTATGTAGAGAAAAACAATAATATGTTGAAGTTCCATTGCTTAATCACAAGGCAGTTACCAATTCTTTCCATATCCTGGGTGGAAACAAAATGGTGGCTTTCTGAAGCCTTGAAGTTCAGCATGGTTCTCATCATCTCAAATCACAGTGCTTTCTTCCTCTATAATTCTGGGATAGCATTCACTTCTTCACTATTCAATTCTCCTTTTCAGTATTCCTCATCAGTCCTTACCATCACTCAGGGAATTATCCCATAAGTCATTTCTCCTTCAATATATTAGTGTGTCCAACATAGTATTTTCACTTTTTGCTGTTGTTTGCTTGCATTTTGTTTTCCTTCTCATTTTTTTTTTTCCTTTTTGATCTGTTTTTTTTGTTTTTTGGTTTTTTTGGTTTTTTTTTTTTTTGCACAGCTTGATATTTGTGGAAATATGTATAGAGGAATTACACATGTTTAACATATATTGGATCACTTGCCTTCTGGGGGAAGAAGTGGGGGAAAGGAGAGGAAAAAAATTAGAACACAAGGTTTTGTAGGGGTGAATGTCAAAAATTATCCATGTATATATTTTTAAAATAAAAAGCTATAATTTAAAAAAAAGAAAGTAAAATTGAAATAATAATGTATAATTCAGAGATTTAAATTTTCCTCTAACTGAAAATATTTAGCTGTCTTGAACTTGTTTATTTATTTCTATTTTATAATTTGATATGACAGTCTTAATAAAGATTAATTTTGTCTTTAAAAAAATATAGATAGATTAGTGTGTCTGGGATCCTGTCAACATGGCAGCTTTCTCTGATGGGAGAGATTGCAAATCTTCTGTCAGTCTTATCCATGTCCTCCCCTACATCCTTTTTAGGAGGCTCTATATGTTTGTTTATACAAATGTGTGTCATATGAAAAGTGTGTGACAGAGATGGGGGATAGAACCCAAGTCTCCTTACTCTTATTCCTCTTTCCTCTTTCTTATGCCATTTCCCTAGGCTTGGAAATGTCCATAGTTAAGACGTCTGATTTTTTTTTCCCCTTTTGTTTTTGCTCAGACTAAGAATGCTAACCTGAAACAAGAAGGGACAGTGGGTCTCTTCACATACCCAGTACTTCAAGCTGCAGACATTCTGCTGTACAAGTAAGTAAGGGGTAAAGAGCTGGATGATATAATCTTGTCTATTCTACCAGCAACCTAAAAGAAGACTAAAGGGTTTGCTGGATTTTTTTTTCCCTAATGAATGAGGATGGACCCTGCAGTTCAGTAGAACACGATGCTAAAAGGAGTTAAAAACTTGAATAATTTTACATTTAAGCATTAGTTTGTGTTCATTTTGAATTAGTAGAAATTAAATTAGAGAATAATCAATCCTGGACATGAAATAAATTGAACTGTGTTATTCCAGTTTCCATGTATTAGCAATATTAATTAGATCATATTTATATGTTTTAAGGTTTATAAAGCCCTTTATGAATAGTATCTTATTTGATCCTCAACTATGGAAGGTGATAGACATTGTTATTCCCATTTTGCAGATAAGGAAACCAGAGCAAGTAGTGATTAGATAACTTTTCTGGGATCACATAGCTAGTAAGTGTCTAGATTGAGATTTGAACTTAGATTTTCCTAACTCTGTCTGGTGCTTTATCCTTTATAACATCTGACTGCCTCACTAATTATTCAGTCACTAATATTAATAAAAATGCATCGACAGAGGTTCTCCATATGGTCTTGAACAAATTGTTACATTTTTTTGTGCCTCAGTTACCTCAACTAAAAACTCCCCATAATGTTTGATACTCTCTTCACATGGTTAGGATTCCAAAAAATAAATTAATGCTTGTTTTAGGAGCTCTGAGTCAACATTAATAATAGAAATAAAAAGCAATCCTGTTCATAATTTTTAATCGAGTCCATTGTTGTCTTAGCCATGTTGGATGAAATCTTACCATTCTGTAAGTAGGAATACTAAAGTATAATAATACTTCATATTTTGTGTTTTTTTGGAGTGGCCATTAGAGACAATAGAGAACAATTTTAGTTCTTTGAATATGGAATTACAATAGCTTTGAGTTGATGGCATCATCAACTAGAATGACCATACTGCTTCATGTTACAGGGTTATCCAAGAAATATTAGTGAAAAGTTTTTTTGCCTCTGTTCTGGAAATTTTTAGTTGATTAGACATAATGATATATGCATATCCTTGGGCATGTAGGGACCATTTCAATATTGATTGTAACCTAAGAATTAGAGGAACTCCAACTCATCCTCAATAATTTGAATTTTCTTGGTCTGCAAAGGGAATCAAACAGAGGCCAAAGAATGGGTTCCTTAGAGAAGTACATTGTTTAGAATATAAAATATCTTTATCTTCATATTTTATGATGAAGACTTTTTTATAGAAGTAGTAAAATGAAAAACTTTTTGTACAAAAATATGGGAAACATAAAAGTAATTAATTCTTAAGGATGATGAGGGAAGAATCCATTGACGCAAAGGCAATAATAACAAGAAATATTGATCAAACATCTGTGATGTTCCTGGTATTATGTCAAGTCCTGTTGATGTACCAAAAAGCCACACACATAGAATTTAAAGCCAGAAAGAATTCTTTTTAGAGGTCAGATTTACTCTGCTTCTCATCCTTCCTCTGTCCTTTACCTAGCTAGGAGCAGAATCTGGATTTCTAGCCTTTTGTTCTGGGGCACTGTCCATAAAGAGTTTAATTGGGCCTATGTGAAACAAGTAGGAACTATCCAGAACAACTTATGCTAAGTGCTCCATAAAATATTATCAGGCACCAAACTGTAAAGAATAACCCACCCACAAGTATTTCTTCAGTGCCCATCTGCCAAGTACTTCCCTGCAGTTCATCCTGAGGACACAAAGGTGAGAATGAATATGTGATCTACTGGGGGCTTACAATGCATTCAGATAAGTAAATACAAACTATATATGCAAAATAAAGACATAGTGACAGGAGTCAGGAAGAACCTAATAACTCAGGAAATCCCACTTGAAAGAGATCGAGGCTGGGCTGAGCCTTGAAGGGAGCCAAAAGAACTTAGGAAGGAGCCTGCACACATGCACAAACTCCATGGGTAATTAATTAATTAACAGGAAGGAGGAAAGATCTCAGCAAGACTGGTGAGAATCAGCTACCTGGAATTTCCTAGTCGGGTGAGTCTTTCTCCATAGAGTGAATATGCCCCTCCCCTTTCTTTTTAAAAAAAAAATTATAACAGATGTGGCCACATCTGGTTATGATTTACTAAAGACATGGTTGGGTAAGCTCATATTGTCTTATTATGCAGATATCCATCCTTGCCAGGCCCTAAAGTTATACTTCTGTCCCCCAGGTATTAGTGTCACTTCGCCAATAACGATTCCATCTTTCAGCCTCCAAAGACAAGCAGAATTCTCACAGGAGGGATTTTGTCATGAGAAACATGTGGTATTTCTTCGTAATCCCTTGTTATCAACAAGCCCTCATTATGTGTCAGGCACTATGCTAAGCCCTAGCAATAAAAAGAAAGGCAGAAATCAATCCCTGCCCTCAAGGAGCTCATATTCTAGTGAACATGCAAAAAGCTATGGACAAACAGCATGTATACAAGATAAAATGTTATCCCTTTTCATTACCCAGGAGCAGGATTTAACAAGCATTTCTTATCTTAAATCCTTACAAGCCCTATAGACATTAGTATTTTTTGAGTATTAAATAAGTCAATAAGACTCCTTTTCTGTCTTATTATATCCCTGTTTGTAAAAAGAGAGAGAGAGAGAGAGAGAGAGAGAGAGAGAGAGAGAGAGAGAGAGAGAGAGAGAGAGAGAGAAAGAGAGAGAGAGAGAGAGAAAGAGAGAGAGAGAGAGAGAGAGAGAGAGAGAGAGAGTTAATGCTAGGTCCCTTAGCTATCTCAACCGGGAAGCTGAAAATATTTTATATGATGTATACCAGAAAATCATGCTTGGGGACAGACCTGGCTTGCACAGGAGACCATCTCCTTCCCATTAGAAAATTGTTCTGTATATTCTGTGGTACTCAGCCTGAACGTGTCTTAACCTGTCTCATGGTGAATACCATGAATCAACCTCTTCTTTCAGTAGATCCTTTGACCTAGTGAAGTTAGTTGTAGAAAAATGGGATTTTGGAGGAAGAAGATCTTGGCTTAAATCTGTAGCTTACTTTCTGAGAGGCCTTGGACAAAAAGTTTAACCTCTGTGGGCATTTGTTTCCTCATCTACAAAAAACTGGACTAAGTAGCTGACTATTATGGCCCCTCCAAGCTCCATAATCCTGTGCAGTCTGTCCAGAACACAAAAATGTCTAGAGATGCTTGAGGACCGGATCAGAACTATTGCAGTTCTGACCTGACACCTTGCCCTTTGCCTTCAAAGTCCATGTCTTTAACATAAGTGTTCTCTCAGGGATTTCCAAGATTTCAGAAGAATCAAAATTGTAAATGACCTAAATGGGAGTGATGCATGGTAGTTATCAGTAACCTGTAACACATTACCAACAATGACTTTTTGCTGAGAAGTGGAGTTAAAAAAACAAAACAAAACAAAAAAACAGCAACAACAACAACATAAAATCCCTGCCCTGAAGACACTTACATTCCATTGAGGTGATGTGTCATATTCAAAGATAAGTAAATACAGGATTTGGACAAATAAATATACATTGATTGGGACAATGGCAGTAAAAGTACTCCAGGATTTCTAAGAGGAACACCCTAGACAAGGGATGGGAGTGGGGTGCCTGGGTAAACTCAGAAAGCCAGGAGGCAGAATATTATATTCAGGGAAAAGTAAGTAAGCCAATTTAATTAGCAGATAGAATATTGTGTGAAAGTAATGTATAATGAACTTGGGTGGGTAAACTGTATCCAGATTGGGAAGGGCTCTATACATAGCAATGTCCTGGAGGCTATAGGGAACCATTAAAGATTCTTTGTGTGGTGTCAAAAAACTGAAAACAGAACAAATGTCTGCTGATTCAGAAATGGCTAATTAAACAGTGATACAGTAATGTCATAGATTATTGAGATATTGTAAGAAATAAGTAATATAAAAAACTTATAGAGGTATAGGAAGACCTCTAAGTATGAAGTAAGCAGAATCATGGCAATCGTACCCATTGTTTACAACAACAGTATACAAAGGAATAAACCAAACAAAACAATGAAAATGAGTATTATGTAATGATAGTGACCAAGCTTGGTCCTAGAGATGAGTTGAGTGAGCCTGTATCCTTCCCTTTTTTGCAGAGGTGGGATACCAATGGTGTGAAATACTGCATATAGGCACATTTGATGATTTGAATGGTTTTTCTGAACTTTTTTATTTCTCTTTCTTTTTTCTTCTTTACAAAAGTAGAGCTATATTTAGAAAGCAAGACGATATAAAAATAAATGATCAAGAAAAGATTATAAAACAAAAAATTCTGCCTGCTCTTTTGATGCTACAAGAATTTAGGGAAAAGATAAGTCAGTGGACTGGAGTAGTTCTGGATGGATTTATGAAGCAGGAAAGACTCATTCATGGTGTTGACAAATGTGTGATACTGGCTAGCTGGAGAAAGAGAAATATAGTATGTAGAGAGACAGGAAGGAGGAAATACCAGCCAAAGTCAAAGACAGTAAAGAAACAAGTTTTAGCAAGCTTTGGAGATATGCTCGAGTATCTCCAGAAGTAACACCAAATTAGAAGGGCCTTTAATTAGCTCCATCAGATAATGCTCTTCTAATAAAATATTATTTCATTTGAGAATAGTAGTACCCACTTTTTTATGAGAAAATTTCTTTATAACCAAAGAAGTTTGGTTTGGAGAAAGTTTGAAGAAGTAATTGAAGAATGGGAGAGAGCAAAGGCTCAGAAGCAGTCTGGGTGATGGATGAGAAGGCTTTTTTTCCTTTATTCATCCCTCTGTTGGTTCTGATATGCAAAGCTATACTACTGTAGAGTCCAAAGTGAGCTTAAAAATAAAGTGATTGAGTTACAAAAGATAGAAATCAAAGAGAAACTAGAATAGTCAGTGAATATTTATTAAGTGTCTGCTACATGTACTATGCTAAGTGCTTATTATTGTTTTTGAGTTGTGTCCAATGCTCTGTGACCCCACTTGGGGTTTTCAATACTGGAATGATTTGCTATTTCTTTCTCCAACTCATTTTACAGATGAGCAAACTGAGGCAAACAGAGTGAAGTGACTTGCCCCAGAGTCACAAAGCTAATGACTAAGGCTGGATTTGAACTCAGGAAAAGGAGTCTTCCTGGCTTCAGACCTAGTGCTCTATCCATTGCACCACCAAGTAGCCAAAGTGTTAGATATAGAAAACAGACATAGACATAGATCCTGCTTCTAATCTGATGGGAAAAACAACACACAAAAGGAAGGTGGAGAGAACATGTCAAAGAAGACCCAAAGTAGGGTGGGGAATAAGGTATTTGTGAGTCCCTACTTTTGGTAGACTTTTGGAGCTCATGGCCCAAGCTTCAGTATGAGGTTTGGAGGAAAGCAATGACCTGTGACTGTCGGGACTGATGGTCTCTTGCAGAGCAATGAGGTTTTCCCAGTGATGAGCTTTCTGGGTCACAGTAGTACAGTGGGTGGGAAATGAGTAAAAAAAGGAATAAAAACTGAAGTGATGATTTCATTGGCATAGGGAACTCCCAGGGAAGGAAACTTCCTCTACCAGTACAGGGCAGCACCTTTTCTGAAATTTAAAGCCTCAGAGCACTGTGACTTGCCTAAAGTCACACAGCCCAATAAGGAAATGTTTATTTTATGGTAAATTTTTAAAAACCTAATTAGGTGAAAGAAATAGAGAAGAAAATAAAATTTAAAAAAAGGACAGATGTCATTTCACCCTAAGGTGTAATAATATACATGAATAATGAGTAAAGCCAAAACATGTGAGGTGAAAGGAAGAGCTGGAGGAGAAGGGTTGAAAATGTAAACGGTGAGCTGCACAACTGTAAAATTAAACACAGACTGAAATAACGTTAAGTATAAAAGCAGTGGGCAAAAAGTAAGGGCCAGCATCCATTGTAGGAGGTAAAAAGAATAGCAGAAGCAGGGGAGAAAAGGTCAGAGAGGGAAAAAAGACTAACATAAAATGAAATGGCCATGATGTGTAACAGGACCAGGTGAAAAAGATTAGTTGTTATTTTTTTCCTTTAAAAACAAAAGCCAAAAAAATTGTGAGAAAAGAGGCAAGAAACAGATACCAAGCAAAGATACCCAAAGAGTTATTATAAAAGTTAAATGTGTTTTCTGTTTAGTTTGGTTGCTTTGTGAATCTGGAACCATTTTGACATGTGGAAATATTCATTGTGATGTGTTTAAAGTGTATTGATTATGGTCATTGTTTTTTCTGTGTTAGTTGCAGGCCATTGTAATTTCCTACGGGCTACTGCAATTGCTTTTTAACCTGCCCTGCAGACTAATTTGGAATTGGGAGAGTTCATGCTGACCTCTGGATGTCAATTTCACTGTAATTATTAAGAGAAGTAGTCAAATCTGGTCAAAGACTAGAAATGATTCCAAAATGAGGAGTGCCAGAAGAGCACTTGAGATCATAAACAGGGAACTAGACATGAGGAAATAAAATAATAAGGAATATTTTTAGTACTTAACACTTATTGTGCAACATCCCTAGTTCAACTCAGAACTGTCTAGGACATAACAATAAACATGGCCCTGATGATTATATCTCTTATGCTTTGTGTATGTATTTTTAAAACTATAAACTTTAAAGTAACTGCTATTGTTCCAAAAATGACATTCTTGTCTAAGGACCAATAAGTGGACATATTACTGGAGAAAATAATCAGTCTTGACATCCTTGCTTTAAAGAAAACCAGAAAAAAAGGGAAAAGGTGCTATCAAATGAAAGGACAAGTCACAGATATTCCTTGGAAGGACTTTAAAAAAAAAAAAAAAAAAGGAAAAGTAACTTCCAGAATTGGTTTTCTCTTATATCCAAAGGCAACAAGAAACATTATTTTGTGGAACATTTAGTTATCTTATATTGTAGTATTCATGATAAATATTTGCAGGACAACCAAGATGTAAATAATTGCACTATGCCAACATTGATTGCAGGGGAGGAAATAGAGAAATTCTCTGAAACTTTTAACCATAACCCCTCAAATTAAATCAGTATAAGCTTTAGTATTCAGTAACTTCAGAGCAAAGGTTAGAATGAGTAAGAATGATAAGATTTATCAGAAAATACAATTCAGGAAGAGAAAATGAAAGAGGCCAAATATTTATAAGCTACCCAAAATTCTGATGAATACATCATAAACATTTTCTTCAAGAAAAGAACTGATATATGATAGACATGGAAAACAACAAACAGCATCACAAAAAAATGTAATTGATCATATTTTTTCAGACAGGAAAAATTATTCATGTGAAAGACATCCTGGAATCAGCAGCCTATGTATGGTCAGACTACTAGCTGTCAGAGCAAAGATGAGAATGAGTAAGAAGAAAGAAGAGAAGAAAAAGGAAAAGGAGGGAACAGAGATGAAACAGTGAAAAACAGGCAGTGGATAATAGAAATGACAGAATTGCAAAGTATAATATTATGCAGAAGATTAATCAATGTAAATTGAATGACACGACAAAAATAAAAGAACCATGAAAATATCTTAGTCAGCAAACACTTATTTGCCAAGTAAAGAGATACAGTAGCCAAAGGTTAGTCATTTTACAAGCATTATAACTTGTTGAAATCTAGATTTTTAAAAATAATTTTTTCCCAGGACTTTTCAGTACTGCTATGTGGAATAACCAAATGTCCAACAAAATAATGTTTCCTCTTGATTTTGCATGTATGAGCAAACCAACTAACTCTTTCCTTTTTTTTCCCCATCCCCATTCCATCAAGCATGCTGTGAGTTATCTAAAACTTCTTTCTTCTGGCCTGGTTTATGGCAATAATGTCAAGACTTAATATGATTCAGTTCCTTTAGCTGTATGTCCGCTCCTTGTTCATTTGTGTACTAAGCCCAGGGGATACAAAGAAACAAAGAAATAATTGCCCCTATCCTCTAATGAGGGAAATAACGTATAAATAACGACGTACAAACAAAATATATAGAATTACTAAGGAAAGGCAGCACTAGTTAGAGTATAAACTCATTTGTAAGATGTTATTTAAAAGGATAATGAATAACATAATTGGCATTATTTTGTTAATCAGAAATAAACAGGAGAGGGTAAAACCAGTATAAAGAAAGCTTGAAAGGATCAGTCCCTCACTCATTCAAGTATTTTCTAAGCAACTGATATATCTGCCAGGACCTGTGTTGTCAGGGACACAAACATAGTGAGTGAAATAATTCCTACTTATAAGGAGTTTATATTCTAACAATGGAGACAACAAAGACATATCCTATTATGTATAGAAGAAGTATTGAAGAGAATAAATACAAAGTAGTTAAATACAAGGTGTTTTGAAAGGAAAGATACTAACAATTGGTGGATCGCATCTTGAAAGAAAAGACTGATTTCTATGAAGAAGGAAAGAGAAAGAACATTCCACACATCGGGGATATCTAGTATAAAAACATTGCAGATCAGACTTAGCCAATTCACCCTGCCAGCATTGAAGAATAAAAATGGAAGAACATCAAACAGAAGAAAATGGAAAATATCTGCAAAGATTTTGACATCCAATTTTTTTTTTCTTTTTCTTTTTCTTTTTTTTTTTTTTTTTTTGCCATTAGGGATAGTGGAGGCACTCCAGTTCTAGTATCACAGCCTCAGATGGATTAATGGTGACATAGAAATTGTA
>JAJPUD010000180.1:671368-692321 GCA_023553655.1 Myrmecobius fasciatus
TAATAAAATGATGATGAAAGATTAGATATGTAAGAAGGAAAAACAAGAAAAAAAATTCTTTCCATTCAAAAATACTATAATCCTATAATTGTTGGGAGGTTTTCCTTGTATTTGAGTCTCCTTCAAATAATTATGCATTCTTTTATAATTTTTCTACTGGTTAATATTTGTGAATCATTAAAAGATTGATAAATATTATCCAGACAATAATGAGCTGATTTAAAGCATACTGCACAGAAAGCACTATTTTGTGAGACAAAGCTAAATATTATATTTCTGCTAAAACAACAAAGTAGTAATTTTTGAATTTTAAAAAATAAATTGGCTTGAATATGTACCGTACTCATTACCAATTGTACATTACCAATTAGTGGGGGAAAAACCCACTGAAGCTAGAATAAAACCTATTTTTTATTTTTAAGCTTCTCTATCCATTAACATACCAAAACAGCAACACAAATAATTCAGTAGCTCCATAGTTTACAAAATAAGGAAATTCATAAGATTCAGAAAAGTTAAATTATGATCAATGAAATGCTTCAGTTTTTACTCTTTGATCATCATTAATCTTCCAGAAATGTCATTAACAAGCGCACAAGTTTTCATTCTGTTTTCAAACATTCATCAGGTATCTACACTGTGCTAGACATTAGGGTTTTCTTTCATCTTCTATTTGCTGCATTCTTCCTGAAGGAGAACCACAGCAGCTAGAGCAGTATTTTTCCTATGTAAAGCACTTATTTAAAGAGCTAATTACTAACAATTCTCATTCTTGTTCTTAGCCTCTATGAAGAAAGTAAAATCACTCCGTGATCCTTTGGCCAAAATGTCTAAATCAGACCCTGACCAGCTAGCCACCATTAGGATAACAGACAGCCCAGAGGAGATTGTGATGAAATTCCGCAAAGCCATCACAGACTTTACTTCAGAGGTAACCTACAACCCATCTACTCGGTTGGGTGTCTCCAATATGGTGGACATTCATGCTGCGGTGACGGGTCTCACAGTAGAAGAAGTGATCCACCAGAGTGCTGGCCTTGACACTGCTCGCTACAAAGATGTGGTGGCAGATGCTGTTATTCAGAAATTTGCACCAATTAAAAGTGAGGTTGAGAGACTGAGGATGGAGAAAGACCACCTGAAAAAGGTTTTACAGGTTGGGACAGAAAAAGCCAAAGAACTAGCCAAACCAGTGTGCCAAGATGTCAAGAAATTAATAGGTTTTTTATAAGACTATGATCAAATAATCATGAATATCCCTAATGGAAGGAGGCATACAGAACTATATTATTTATGATTCTTTTGTTGGACCACCCCTACTTGCTGACTTCAGATGAGGAAGCAGTGCTTTGTGACCTTAAATAAGTATCACTTTCTCAAATCCCATAAACAAAATTTTGCCATCAGAAAAAAAGGAAAAGGAAATTAAAGCAATAAGCATGACTAAATATTCAAAAAGCCATGTTGTTGTTGCTGCTGCTGCTTCCTTCTTCATTTTCTTTTCTTTCTTTTTCTCTTTTTTCTTCTTCTTTTTGTTCTTTTTGGAGTTAGGGTTCAAATAATCCTGCAGGTTTGGGTTTTCACCCCACCAATCTCCATCTGTTTCATTTTACAAAAGTAATTTTGAATAATGAGGAACATATTCTTGTCCTTTCCTCTTCCAGAGAAGAGTGGAAGCAGTGAAGAAATAAGCATTTATGTAGCACCTACTATGTGCCAGGCCACATAGTATTCAGATTAAAAGCTTCTATTTTTTACAAGTTGTTTTCTTGATTATTTTTAGCACATAGCATAATTCTCTTTAAACATAGTAAGAGCTTAATAAATGCATTGTTCATTCAGTTTATGTAATAGGTTTTCTCTGAAGGTTAAGCATTAAGTAAGACACTGGAGGGTCAACTTATATGTGGAACATTGTTCTTCAAGAATGTTATTTAAAAAAAAAAAAGGTTAGCCACTTTTTACTAATTTTTTTTTAAAACCAAGAAGCTGAATCCAAAAAAAAAAAAAAAAACAAAAAAAACATATGATAATCACTGCATAAAAGGAGAGTGTGTTCTTTTTATATTGCTGGTATATTTTATGGACCACTGGAACTGATGAACCCAGTCAGCCATCTGTGTAGTATCAGGCACACAGTTCAAATTTCCATTTGGTGTCACCTCATGGCAAGTCTACCTCAGTCTTAATCCAGAACACACTGTAGGCTCTCAATAAATATCCAATGAGAGATAGAAAATAGTCCAGAGATTTTACACAAAGCAAAAAGTGACTTTTTACTTGGCAATTTCTATTTATGCATGTACTCCTAGTTCATATCCATAAGAAAGGGAAGCAGAAGAAATAGATATTTCCTCTCTTAAGCTCTTAAGGCTTCATCAAAGATGCTCAGAGACACTACAGCCTTTTGGAGTGACTTTCTAAGAAGTATGTAATCTCTCTCCCTCATCCTTCCCTCCTTCCCTCCCTCCCTCCCTCCCCTCTCTCTCTCTCTCTCTCTCTCTCTCTCTCTCTCTCTCTCTCTCTCTCTCTCTCTCTCTCTCTCTTTTTCTCCAAATCCATTGTCAGTTTAAAGGGTTATAGTTTTTGTCTCGTACATCTGTTATCTTAGCTCATTAACATTTGGTCTCTAGATTTCTATCTCAGCACTCAGATGAACAGAGTATTTGGATGTTGGTTTAAAAAAAATGTGGAGTTTAACAGATGTAAGTTAATATCTTGCATTCCTCTGACAAGATCCACAGTTATTCTCTTGGAAAATGTACTCTTTAGAACAAAGGAGACAAACATGATGTATTTTATGCCTTCCAATGAATGATTTGTGACTGTATTCAGAATTGGCAGGGATAATTTTGTAAATTTACTACATCCATTCACGACATAGAATCCAAGTTATCATTTCAGGGTGTTTTTGTTTTTGTTTTCCCCCTGAGGCAATTGGAGTTAAGTGACTTGCCCAGAGTCACATAGCTAGGAAGTACTCAGTATCTGAAGTTAGATTTGGACTCAGGTCCTCCTGACTTTAGGGCTGGGGCTGTATCCACTATGTCACCTAGCTGCCCCAATTTCATATTTTGAAATGAAGGGGACTAATCAACAAGTGACCATCTTAAATACCTACTGCTAAGTTAACTGTCCTGTGGGAGAACCTATTGAGAACAACCAAAGGTAGTAGTAAAGGGACCTCTAAAAAGGCCTCAGAAATTGAGAGCTTCCAAAAAAAAAAAAAAAAAAAGGTGACTTGGCTGATGACCAACTGACATTTGAGTAGCCCAGTTATATCAGTGAAAAATGGACTTTAGAAATAGGCATGTGAGTGGAAACCAGAGGCCACCATGGGTGGGCAGGAGATCTCTTCTGATATATAAAGAGGCGTACTAGAAGAAGTCTCTTGCACCTGAACTGAAAGCAAGTACTCATATGGATACAAGACCACAGGCGGGTTTTATGATAGCTCTGAGGGAACAAACCTTTCCTCTCCTAGGTTCACAGTAGAAAAATAGCCAACAGTGGAATTTTTGAAGTTGATGGTTCCCCAGTGAATGATCTTATTTTTTCCATTGATTTTACTGCCTGCCTTTTTCCAATGCCTGTGTAATACTTGCTCCTACTTATTCATGAGATTCTTAAGGCTCCCACATGCTCAGTACTGGGGAGGTATGAACTATTACAGCTTCCTGCTGACCATAGCTCTTTGATAATCACACAGCCCCATGTGTTTGACCCCAAGAGCATCCTAGAAGCGATGCTCTTTACTCTTCAGATTCAGGCTGATTCTAAAGCCTGCGGCGGCAGCTGCTTCTGTTTTCAAAATCTCTGGTGCATCTGTTCCTTCATCTCCATAAGTTGCTACAAAAATTTCACTTCACTCCTATTACACTGCTCTATTATACTTTTCCTAGTAGAGCTTCCTGTCTTCAGCATAGTCCCTCTCTTTATGTACCAGTCAAGCTCCTCCTTGCCTCCTGTTATTTATTGTCTTCTGCACCCCAAAGGTGACTTCCTATTCCTGCTCTCCTTTTCTCTCTGCTCCTAAATACAGCCACCAGCACTCCTCCTAATATCCCTGCCACTTCTTACAATCTTTCTTTTCATTCCTTGTCCCTATCCTTTCATCTTGAACAGCTTCTCAGAGGTCATACCACCTAATTACCTTTCAACATGTCTTTTTGCAAAAACACTTCTAAGAAGTGTATCTCAAAGCCCTTTAGACACATTGATTAGCTGAGGAGAAGAGCAGCATTAACAACTCCATTTTATCCATTCTAACCTAAAAATGACAACCACTTCCACTCCTCTAAATTTCATAGATTCATATATGTATGTGTGCATATTGTACATATGTTATATATCATGTAATATCTATAATATAGAACACAAATATATAGCATAATATGTGTATATGATGCATTTAATATATGTATTGCTATATATAATCATGCAGTTCATGCAAGTATATTATGTAAATTACATAAGTCTTTATGTACACACATACACACACACACACACACACACACACACACACACACCCCTTTGGTTCCTTTTCCAGTTTGTGATTATTTCCTGTTTGAACCTGCTCTATACTCATTTCACTAATACTTGAACAACATTCTCTTCTCCAGTGATAGCAAGATGATGATAATTTGTAGTTTATCATGTTGAGACCCTGCACTATATACTGTCAATCACACGCTGCATTTAGCTAAAGAAAAGTGATTCAGTTTAGTTTGTATCTTCTTCATTTGTATTTATGTGCAGTTGACCTAAAAATGTAGGCCTTGGGGACTTGTACAGAGATTGAAAGGGGATGTGATCAAAGTCTACAAAGTTCTAATGGTTAAGAATTAAGGTGGCCTCAGAGCAATGACTGGAAATAAGGAGTACCCCCTAAATTGAAAAGGAAACATAAAGGTAATTGCTATTCTTCACAATAAACTGACAGTGCAGGAATTATGCAAGTGGAAAATGTAAATAAGTCTGAAAAGAATTGAAATTCATGGAGAAGAGATTCACAAAATTATGTTAATGATTTTCAAAATGCATCTTTTAACATATTGAAATCAGTATCATAAGAGGTAACTGTCTTGGTCTACCATTAACATCTTTTACAAATACTATCAGTATCTGTAAGCATTTATAGAGTGTATTCAAAAATAATGTACTAGATTAATCATTGAGCCATGGAGGCATTGATAATGTCCTTATTTATGTATTGTCCTAAGATCTAAGTTATTGTTTTAAAAATACCGTATGTTTTTATGCAGCCTATTCACATACCCAAGCCTTATTCATCTTTGAAAGACATTCGACTACCATCTTTTTTATGCTACTATCTTATCTCCTTCCTCTCTTTCACAACCAGCATTATAGAAAAAACTATCCCACTCATCTTCCTCTCCTCTTCTTCCATTATTCTCATTCATTTCTCAACTCCTTCCAACCTGGTTTCTAGCCTCATAATCCAACTAAAATTTCTCTCTCTAAAATTATACTATTTATCTCTTCATTACCAACTTCAAGAGCTATTTTTTTATCTTCATCCTTCCTGACTCCCCTGCAACATTTGATTTTCTTCTCTTCTTGGATTCTTAATTCTTTTTGGTTTTCCTCTCCCCTGCCTGTTTATTCCTTCTTACTTTCCATCATCTACAAGCTGACTTAAGGGTATATATATCCAAGGCTCCATACTGAGCCCTCATATTGTTTCTATACTTTCTCAATGATCTGGTCAGCTCCCATGGATTTAGTTACTCTGAGAGCAGTATATACAGTCCACATATCTCCAATCTCACACCATCACCTCCCTTTTGAACATTTCCAGCAGAATGCTCAAGTGGCATCTCAAACTCAATGTGTCTAAATCACAAATCCCTATCTTTCCTTCTACAATCCATCCCTCTTCCAAACTCCTGAACTACTGTTAAGAATATCACCTGTCTTCAGTCACCCATGTTCCCAACCTTTCTCTGCTCTTCTTTGTCACTCCTCATAACAAATCAGTTAACAAGTCTTTTCCCAAATCTTTTGTGTCCAACTCCTTTTCTCCACTGGCACCACAACAACCTTAGTCCAGTCCCTCATCACATTTTTTGAATTAATGCAACAGCCTCCTAACTGATCTCCCTTCATCAAGTCCCTACTTTCTCCAATCCCTGTTCCACACAGCTTCCAAAGTGATGATATTCCTAAAGCATTGTGCTGAACTGCATCACTCCCTCACTTAAAAAGCCCCTGTGGATCCCTATTGTCTCTAGGTTAAAAATATAAACAATTTCACTCCAGCCTATCTTTCCAGGTTTATTATACATTACTCCTCTTCTTTTACTCTGTCAAAAGGCCAAGCTGGCCAATTTATAGTTCCTCTTATAAACAAGTCTATTTTCTATTTTCTTGAAAATGCATTCTTTCTGCACATCTGTCTCTTTGAGTCCCTAGTTTCCTCCAAAGCTCTGCTCATGAGCCATTTCATACATTCTCATCCCTCTTCTGAAATGTCTGTGTTTACACTGTATAGATTTTGTATTTTTATATGCAAATATTAATTCCCCAAGGGAAAGAATTGTTCCCCAGAGTCTAGTACTTTACCTGCCAAATATAATAGGCACTTAAGTGATAGGCTCATTGATTTTCCCTGTTTTTTTTTTTACAATATCTGGCATGTTATAGGTGTTAAATGGAAAATTAGATAGTGGAATTACGTTTGTTTTCTTTTCACATATACACAAGGTTGTGTAATCTTGGGCATGAGTTAAGACTTAAGATATTGAGCTACAGCATCTAAAAACAAGGATAATAATATCAGCCTTAAGGGTTTTGTAAAAGTCAAAATATATAATAGATGTGAAAATTTCCTGAAAACTGAAAAGCATTGTATGGGAAATTGATGTTGTTATAATACATAAAGATAGGCACTGGAAAAATGCTTTATAATTATATGCTTTAATTTGTTTTCCACACTGATGCTTTCACAAATAAATGTTGTTTCATATGTTTTTCCCCCTGGACTATAAACTCCATAAGTGTTAAATCTAATGATCTCTCCTGTCCCTGTTTTCATTCTCCTTGACCTCTACAAAATTAATTTTTCTCTTTTCTCCCTTGGCTTCTGAGACACTATTCTTGTAGTTTTCCTTCTACCTCTCTGACCTCTTCTGTTTTCCTGGAGCTTCTTCCTTCCCTTGATTATTGACATTCTCCAAAATTCTTTCCTTATACCCCCCCCTTTTTTTTAGTGATCTCATCTTGTATATTGAGTATTGAACCAAATGCAAATGACTCACCAATCTATATCTCTCCCCCTCCCAACTTTCCCCTAAATCTTCCTATATATCTATACTTGGATATCTTACCAGAATCTCAAATTTTATATGCCCAAAATCGAATTCATGATCTTCCCCAAAACTTCCCCCCACCCTAACTTCCCTATTTAATGATGGCAATGTGCTCTCCCCAACCAACAAAACTCATAACCCAATAGTCATATTTGCCTCTTTCCTTTTTCAAAACTCCAATTTCCACCATTTATCAGGGCCAAATCCTGTTGGTTGATTTGATCTCCACAATAAATTCACATTTATCCTTTTCATTGTAGCCACCCTTGTTTAGGCCCTTTTATCTTCCCAACTAATTTATTGTAGTTGTCTCCTAACTAGTCTTTTCATCTCCTTTCTATTGTATCTTAAGTAATAGTTCTAATATACTAAATAACTTCATAGTACTTATTGAATACAATATAAATCCTTGATGCTGAACTTCAAGGCCCTTTACATTCTAGCTTCAACCTGCCTTTCCATTTCTCTCGTCCTACTCTTTTACATACCTAACCTTCTAGCACAACTGAACTACACTATCCCTGCTTCTCATCCTGTCCTCTCCTACTACTATCACCGTTTCCCATCCTTCTCTGTATCTATTGTAGTCCCTTCCTTTAAAACTTAATTGGACTTATACTTCTGTTATCCCTTTCCTTATCCTTCTGTCCCTTGTAGGTGAAAGTGATCTCACTTGTTCCTAAAATCTTCCATAGCATTATCTGTCTCGAGGGAAAGAAAGGTTTCTGATTTTGTTTTTTTATTGTTTCATATATTTTTCCCCCTGTACTGTAAACTCCATAAAAGCAAGGACTATGTCCTTTTTTTAATATATAGAATTATATAGAGAGAAGTAAAGGAACTTCAAAAGCTATCTAGTTCAAACCCCTCATTTCACAGATGAGGAAACAGGTCCAGGGAAATTGTGACTTGTTCAAGATCTGACATCCACTGATTGCAGATCTAGAGCTCTTGCCACTTTACCAAACTATATCAACACTTAGCCCCGTGTCTCATAAGTATTTAATATTTTTTTAATCAAGTGAACCTTTTTATTGAGCTTTTATTGAAAGTAAATTGAATTAAGTGGGCAAGCTATAAAAATGTTTCTGAGTTTCCAAAGAAGGCATAGCTCTCCAGGAAAGAGTCATATTACAAGAATTACATCATAATGTTCACTTATGTTGCCTGACCAGGATCTGTGACACTGCCTTACAAGTTAACCCTTTGCTGAGTGCCAGTTACTGACAAAAGAGAATTTCAAAAATAGTCCCTTTCCTTCCAGAAACCCCAAAAATCTTCATGAGATTTTTCATTCAAGAAATAATGAATTCTTGATATGAATTGTCTCAACATTGAAACTAGATTTAGTTGAATTCAGCAGCATTATGTTTAATGCAAGCATTGCCTTCCCAACTAGATGTTAGGACTTTAGAAAACTGACCCAAGGAACTAGCACTATTTATTCTAGAAAAGAGATAATAAGGGTAAAACTTAAAGTCCTCACAACCTGACTTCAGTCTTTCTTTCCAGGATTCTTCTACATTATCCCCTTCACAAATTCTTTGTTCCAGCAAACCAGATTACTTGCTGCTGCCTGAACTTGACATTCTGTGTATATTCTGTAAACTGTTAACATGCCTGGAATGTATTCCTCCTCAGTCCCACTTTTCTCAATCTTCATATTTTTCTAAAACTCAGTTTATATGCCATCTGCTTCATAAATCCTAGCATGGTTTCTGCCATTATTAGGGCTCTCTCCCTTCTTCAGTGATATTGATAATGAGGATAATGATAGTTAGCATGTATATAGAACTTTAAGGTTTGCAAAGAACTTCACAAAAGTTATGTCCCTTTTGTACTTACTTATATCCTTGACTGTATCCTCCAGCAGAAAGCTCCTTGAGGACAGGGACTGATTCTTTTTTGTTTTTGTATTCCCTATCACCTAGCACAGACACTCAAATAATAAATTGTTTGAAAGAATCCATTATTTCATCCTCAGTTGGGAATTTCAGATGTTAGAACTCTGCCAATTATGACTTAGTAAGTAAAATGTTGTGGATTGTTTATAGTACACAGTGGTTGACTGATTAACTCATGCTCAGAAATAAGATTGCAACCTAGCTCTTAAAGCAAATCTCTTTAGGATTTGCTACCATATAGATAAATGCTTGTTTAAAATAAATCAAGAATCTGTCCTAGCTTGAGACAAACTGTCATCTAACCATTTTAACAACTTGTAAACAATTTAGACAACATTCATTAATCATTTGTTTGCAAGGGCATGTGATGTTGTGATTAGAATGCTGGGTTTAAAATGGTGTTTTGCCCTGTGAAACAAGGATTAGACTTGTAATGCTTATCCTTAGAGAATAAAAGTAGGATAGATGGGTAGAAGTTATAAGAAATCAAGTTTTACTTCATTATAATAAAAAAATTTCTGATACATAGAACTGTCAAAAATAGAATGAGACAGTTTTCCATTGTTTAGGTGTTCAAATATGAACAATATGACCAATTTCAAGAATAATAGAGAAAATTAATGCATCAGGCATTAATTGGATATATAAATATATATAATAGTGCTATAAGATTTACTCAACAACTCTGAGAGATAGATGACACACCTATTAGTTATCCACATTAAACCAATGAGGAAACAGGTACAAAGAGGTTAATTGATTTGTACATGGTCACAAAGCTAGTAGCCATTCATCATAATTTGAACTCAAATCTTGTGAGTCAGGGTGTAGCATTTTTTTTTCACTTCTTACTACACTTCCTCTCCTAAATGATGTCTTTGAACCCTTTGATCCATCATTTAGTAAATAACTATTCATTCAGATACTTCTAGCATTTTTGAATCACACAGAATATTAGCAGACATCTAGTCTAATCTGTATTTGAAAAAAAAAAAATCTACCAAACGTACCTTCTAAATCATCCGCCAGTCTCTAATTGAAAACTTCCTTTGAGAGGGAACCTATTACCTCCCAAGGAAGCTCATTTCACTAATGGGTTGCTCTAATTGTTTTTCCTGACATTGCGCTTAAATCTGCATCCTTGCAACTTTTGCTCTTCATTCCTGATTCTTTCATTTTATGCAAAGAACGATCCCAAGAAGCAAATTTGTTGTGTAGTATTTTGTGCTACAGATAGGACTTAAAAATAAAGGAGCCAAGGGAAATAATTTGAATTATAAGGGGAAAACTTCTTGGCAGTGGTCAAGCTGGAAAGAAGAGCCCAGCTATAATAGTATCTTTGAGTAATTCCCTAATGAGAATGAGGAGGAGAAGAATATTATACCCTAGGATACTTCTTACCCACATTATTTCCAAGATCCATTAGATAACATCCTTTTGCTAGCCTTATTTCCCTGTCAATTGATCTCTGATTTGGAAATAACTTCCAAGGGAATCTAATCCAATCTTAACCATTCTAAGAATCTCCCCTACAGCATACATAATAAATGGTCAGCTTCTACTTCGAGGTCTCTGAAAATGAATTCAGTACTTCTAGCTTTAGCTTATTTCATTTTCAGATAAGTCCAATCATTAAGTTTTTGCATCCATTAACCATAAATTGGCCTCCTTACAGCTTCTACCTATCACTCCTACTTGTGCTCTATGGAGCTAAACAGAGATAGTCAAATTTGTTTTCATGATAATCCTTTAGATACCTGGACACAAGGATAATGCTCAGTCCTTCCAGACTTTCTCTAAATCATTCAGTCAGCCTTCATTGATCATGATATCAAGGCTCTTCACTACTTTGGTTACCCTCTTCTCGATGTCCTCCTACTTTCAGCCTCCTAAAATGTGATTCCCAGAAATGGAACACAATACTTCAGTTATTGTTTGATTGGGGCAGATTACAGAACCAGCTTTCCTTCCCTCAAATCTGAACACTAAGCCTCTTCATGAAGCATAAATTCACATTAGTGCTTTTGGTTGCCTTAATAGGTTGGTTCATCTTTAGTTTGCATTATGGAACATCTCCAAATAATTTTTTTTTTTTTTTTTTTTTTTTTTGCTGGGGCAATCGGGGTTAAGTGACTTGCCCAGGATCACACAGGTAGGAAGTGTTAAATGTCTGAGGGAGGTCAGATTTGAACTCAGGTCCTCCTGACTTCAGGGCTGGTGCTCTATCCACTGCACCACCTAGCTGCCCCCAGATAATTTTCAAATGAGCTTTTATATTACCACATCTCCCCTGTCATTTTTCTCTCCCATATCTTCCATAGCAGAACTTCTTAACTTTTTTCAGTTAACCCTAACCCCTTTTCATCCAAGAAAGTCTTATGTGACCCTGGATATATAGGTATATAAATAGGTATACAAATCAAACATTTACTGATAATAAATTATCATTTCATGATCTCCACATTCAGTTACACATATGGATAACAGTGACCCACAGTTTAAGAAGCTTTGTTCTATAGCACTTAGCCTGGTGCTGCTCACATAGTAGATGCTTAATTAATGTGATTGGACTAATAAATTCTAATTGATTAATTATAAAATTGACATCCTAAATTCTAATATGTTGCTTTACATTTATTCCTGTTATATCATGCCTCCTTATATCATCTCCCAATTAAACTCAGTTCCCTCAGCAAAGTCTCATATACTTCTAAAATATAGTGATCAGAACTAAACACAACATCCCATATATAATTTAACCAGGATACAGTAGTACCAGATTATTATATTTCTTGTTCTGGGCATTGTGCCTTCCTCAACACCTGTGTTCATAAGTTTTGTAAGGTATTAATAGTGACAACATCATAAACTTTTTCTGTGCCTTCCCATAACACTTAGCAAACTACTGACTGCTTTGCAGAGATATTACATATGTATCAGTAGATTTAAATTACATTAAATTAGTTTTCTGGAGACATGAGTGGCTAGAATAAGAGAAATAACTAGGAATTTTGTGACACAAACCACACCCAGGGCAAGCCAAATGAAGCATTCCCTCATTTGAAAAGGAGGGAGAATATCATCCTCTGGGGAAGTGGTGGAGAAACAGAGGGCCCAGAATACAATAACCTAAGATTGTGGCTGAGAACACATGGGATCTGGGAGATGGAGTTGGGAGGGATCAGTGGAACAAAGAACAACTTCACTCCAGTCCACTATTTATCAATTCTAATTATTCTTGCTAAGTATTTATTTCCCTTGTTTCTCTGCTGCTGAAAGACTGCAAATCCTGTCAGCATTTCTGAGGGCAAAGCTTTGGTCACCCTGCCCTAGTTATGAATCCAATTAAACCAATAATTTCATCTTGCTGAAAGACTCTCAAACATCCTCCATATGACTAAACCCTGCTTTTCTTCTTAGAGTGAAGATCATTGTAGCACTAAATTCTTCCTATGGCACTTTTGTTCTCTGGAGCTGGGAAGAATAAGTTCTTAGTTTTCTTTCACATGACAGCCCTCAAAATTCTTTTAAATGTTCTTTAAAATTCAGTTTAATTTTTAAAAAATCTTTCCCTAAATTTATCCTATGATCCAGACTTCCAAGGACAGTAATCTACACTTCCTTTCTCTTCTTCCTCAATATCTACTCTTTTTTTCAATTCTCCTAAAACTCTACTGAACTCCCAACTGAAGATATAATTTGAGAGTACATCACACACCGAATTATTGAGCTCTATGACAACTCTAGTACCTTCCTAGACTTACAGTGGTTTTTGGAGGATGTGCATATAACCCTGAAGATTATCCACTGAGATGGGCTGTCTGAGTATTCTGGAGCCTCTGGGTCTCTTATGTTCCTTAGTCTTCCTCATACATACAAACTCAGACATCATTTAAGCAAATAAAGGTCCCATAAAATCTTCTGCCCTTCTATGGGTTAGTTTCCATTCTAAGTTATTTAGTTAAGTGAAAATTGGGCAGTTTCTTTATGTCCTTACAGTTTCTTGACTTCAACTGTAATACTTTTGCCTTCTACTTCAAGCACTCACTTACCTTGAGCTTGTCATTATTGAAAATGGCTCCAGTGCCAGGATTCTGCATTCTGAAATTTCTTTCTAGCCACAACCTTTTATTCCTCCACCTATCCTTTTTTGAACATCTTTGCCCTTATCAAGCTTTATTACTTCAAACTCCCTCTTCTCTCTTCTTTTAAATACATCAAACCCATCCAGAAAGGACCTAAGAGCCAGCATTCCCTGGACAGTCACTCTAACAGTCTTTTAACCCTCACTCTAGAATCCCTCCCTTCTTTTGACCTTCCATCATCCCTTGTCTTAATCTTGAGTAATCATCCTCATCTTTTTTGTTGTTGTTGTTGTTCCTGCTCCAGATTGCCAAATGTTGTTGAAAAAAAATCATGAAACCATGTTAAAGAAATCCACTATATGCACATTCTACTTAAATTCAGTTTATTGTTTATTTTTTACATCTTACCAATGAATTCCCTATCATATGACAAACAATGAAAGCCCCAAATTTGTTCCATTTACTTCAAGTCCTACCTATGGTTACTCATCTTTCAGAAGATAATCTTGCCATTTGCTTCACTAAGAAAAGCCTAAAATTAGCTCCTTCAATGGCTCTCAGACCTCCAAACTGTCTTTACCACCCTATCATCTTCCTTCCTCATTGTCTCAGAAATGACTCTTTTTCACCTCAGTAATAAATCTTTGATCTATATCCCCAATACAATTGCCTCATGCTTCCTCCAGAAAATCATTCTATGAGTCATCCCCGCTTTTTCTTGCATGTTCAGTCTCTTTTCCTTCTTGTTCCTTTCTCTTGGCTTATGATCATACAGTGGAAAGAACAATGTCTCTGAGGCAGAGACTCTATTCAAATCCCACTTCTGATACTTATGACTGTCAACCAAACTGGAACCAGTCTCTAATATGTGGCAGCCAGCCTGTACCCTTATTGAACCCACCCTTCTCTGTTCTGGCTGCAGAATCTTATTAGTTGCATAATCTTAGGCAAATTATCTGTTTGCCCTAGTTTCCTGATCTGTAAAAAGAAAAATAATAATGTTATCCATCTTCCAGGGCTGTTGTGAGATCAAAATAATATAATGAGTGTTAAACACAGTGATTAGCATATGCTGAACACTATATTATTATTTCTTTAATTGAATATAATTGTTCCATGCCTAATAACTCTAAAGTGGTTTTAAAATTTGAAATGTAATAATAATTTTGATAAAAAAAATCAATGACTTCATATGTGATAATTTGGAAATGCAATTGAAGTTTATTGTTTGTGTTTGTGCATTCCTAAATTCTCTTATTTTGTGAAATTTGAGGGACCATTGTAACAAAAATATTGTTAGAAAATACAACTTTTTAATCTGTTACATTATTAAACATGAATTGGGTTTTTAAAAGGATGTGATAAAAACAGATATTTGAAAAATGTTAAATATTTAATGTAGTATATTTTGTTCTAAAACAAATAATAATGTTTACCATAATAGCCAATTTTCATTTGACATTTTTGACTTATGAAAGTGAATAGGATGGTTTAAAGATGCAACTTCAACATATTAATGATGAATCAACTATCAGGTATTTTCTGTATTCTGAAAACTCAGAATATGGGTAGTTTTAATTTATAGGTAAAGGTTAAATGAAATGTTAACTGTTAGGGCAACATCAGAAAAGGTATATAAGGCCTCAGTTGTGGTTAGTGAAATTATGCTATTTAAAGTAATTTCTGGGACTGAAGTTTGCTATTGTTTTGAGCTTTAATTACAGGGATAGTTGTCTGAATTGTCATGAAGCTGATAATATCAAATGGCATGTACTATAATCTGGGAACTGCTAAAGGCATTTGTCTCTGCCTAGGAAAAGTTTTGGGGGTAACCTCAAACATGGCCTAGTAGGATTCTTTTGACTCTATTTCCCCATTGTACTATTTCCTCTCTGAAAAATAAAATTCCCACATGGTCAATCTTGAGCCTTGCTTTTAACACTCTGTGACTCATAATTGTCATATATGACAAATGCTTGGAATCAAACAGCTAAGGGAGTTTCCCCACCTCCACCCTTGTTATGATTTCCTTTCTTAGCAAATTGCTATAATAAAAAAGTTTTATAAGTACAATACTAACTCTATTAAATAATATATTGATACTAGGATGTCCCAGAATTACTAAAATAGGATGTATGAACACAATTTTGACCTATATTTGCGGTTGAATTATAGGGATGATATTCTCTTTAGGTGGAAACAATTAAACTAAGTAATAACACAAAGATGTAATGTGAAAGTTTTCTAATTAAATGGAATAGTAAATTTTGAGGAAAACAATAGTATTACACTGTTTTTTCTAAGAAGTGAATAAAAATGTATATGATTGACTTCCAAATTTATCATGGAAATTCAGTATGTTTTAGTAATAAGTTCTCAGAATTAGAATAAGGATTTATTGATTAAAGATTTTTACACATAAATTATATTGATAATGGTAAAGAAAGTAAAATTATTTTTCCATTTTAAAGGTATTTGTCTGATAAATCTTTTTAATAGGCAGAACAGATCTTAAATGATTTTCCTAAGAAAAAGAACTAAGACCAGATGGATTTACAAGTGAATTCTATCAAACATTTAAAGATCAACTAATTCCAATATTAAATAAATCATTTTGAATAATAGGCAAAGGAGGATCCTACCAAAAGGAATCCTATTATAAATGGATCTTCCATTTATAAAACAAATATAATATTGATACCTAAGTCCAGGAAAAGTGAAAACGGAAAGAAAATTATAGACCAGTTTCATTAATGAATATGTATGCAAAAATCCTAAATAAAATATTAGCTAATAGATTACAGAAATACATTAAAAAGATTAAAAATATACATCATAACCAAGGGATTTATGCCAGGAATACAAGGATGGTTTAACATAAGGAAAACTATTAATATAATTCATTGTATCAATAATATTATCAAGTCAAATGATTATATCATTAGATACAGGAAAAGCTTTTGTTAAAGAACAACACTCATTTCTATTAAAAACATTTGAAAATATAGTTACAAATGGGTTTTTCCTCAAATTGATAAAATGTGTGTTTCTCTAAAACCATCAGCAAGCATTATTTGTAATAGGGATAAGCTAGAAACCTTCCTAGTAAGATCAGGCATGAAACAAGGATTCCCACTGTCACCAACATTCCTATATGTCACAAACAAAACCCTGCAAGAAGAGATGGTAAGAGATGCCCCATTTACTGTAGACAGTATAAAATGCCTGAAAGTTCGTTTCCAAAATAAACCTAAGAACAACAAATTGCCACACATTGTACCAAACATTATGAATATCAAAAAAGGCAAAAACAGTTCCTGCCCTCAAGGCACATGCAGTCTAATGGGGGAGCTAAAATGTAAACAATGACATATATATATGAGATACATGCAAATTTGGGACACTATAGGCATTCTTGAGTCCTATGGGAACCTTTTGATTGTTTCAAGTCTTTAGGATTGTTGAGCCTTGTGATTATTCAGCAGGGTATAGAACCAGAGTTAGTGTGACAGGAACAGAGATGAAGCACCTGGTACAGTTCATTTAGTAGTTACAAGGGTAGAGATTGTTCAGGGAGTCATGAACTATTTTTGCTTTTTTTCTGCACCATGTCTGTTGCTTCTAGCTCTCAGGTATGGGAAATAGGGAAGTTAAATTATTACATAAATCACATAAAATCATAATTCCCATGACAGCATTTCCCAGAGGGTAAGATCACCCAGAGGGTGTGCTCAAAGGATTGTTGACCTCAGGGCAAACCTGCTTACTGGTCCTTAATTCTGGAAAATATGTTATCTCATACTATCTTGATATTTCCCCCTTTTGGTCAAAGAGAAAGGTTCTGAAAGAGCCAGTAAAAGAGAAGCAGGTATAAACCAAGAGGTTTCTCCAGAGGCCAGTTTTCTAATTTTGAAACTTCAGAGAATTTTAGTTCACATAACATTTCCTGTTTCTATCCCTACCTAAATTCTGTATCTGATATAATTTTTTTTTAATTTTGATCTGTTTTTTCCATTTCTTAGCCAGCACCAGACAGTTTAGATAACTGATATCTTATAATACATAAGATACATGCAGGGCAAATTGAAGGTAATCTCAGAGGAAAGCAGTAGCATTAAGGGAAATCAAGAAAGATTTCTTGTTAATTTCTCCCTATAGTTTAAGTACGTGAGATGATTATAGCCATAGGACAAAGCAAAAATACTAAGTTGTTTGGTTTCTATATGCAGAATACTTTTCATTATTTATCTTTCCCATTCCATTTCTATTGCTACTGCTGATTCAGATACTCGAATTTTTCCTATTTTTTTTGCCTCTGTTTTTTTTTCCAATCAATCAATAAGCATTTATTAAGCACTTTTATGCCAAGTACTATATATGAAGACAAAGTGAAACTGTTCTTGCCTTTAGCCAGCTCCCAGCTTTATTATAAAGATCAAATAAGTTAATATTACATAAAGGATTTTTCAAACCTTAAACACTGTTTAAATGCTAGGTCTCCAAGGAACTTACACAATACATATAAATATCTGCAGAAGGCAATAAGCATGAGGTCATTGTAAGAGGGTTGAGTTACGTCTTACCTATCTGATGCATCGTTGCCATAAGGATTTTCCTACCACACAATTCTAATCCTGTCACACCAATATTTAAAATGTTTGGTGTCTCCCCACTGACCACAGAATAAAATCTGAACATAAACTTGACCTATGAAATCCTCTAAAATCTGACTCCAGTTTACCTTTTGGGGATAATCTCATGCCATTTTGCTTCATAGTTTTAGGAAACATCAATCAACCTAGCTACACTCAACTTGAGAAAACTTATGGTTTTCTGCCTCTGGTTCTTTGAATATGATGGTCTCTCTACCTAGAATGTCCTCCTCTCCAATCTCTATCTTATGAAATCTTTTAAAAGGTATCCCTGATCTCTCCTTCTTCTAAACACTCATATAACATTTTTGTTCTATCTTGAGATATGTATCTTAATGTAAATCTACATGACTTATCTTCTCTAATATATTGTAAAATTCTTGAGGCAGAAACCCAATTCTATTCTTTTCTATCCCTCCCTAGCTCCTAACATAGAAGTAATAAGTAGTTGATGAATGAATGAACCAATGAAAACTTCAAGAATGGTTCTGGATCTTCTAAATGTAAATTTGCCTATTCTGCAAATCTCTCTCTTCTTAATAGTAAACTCAGGACCTCTGGGATTCACCCAGACAGAAGCATCCCCTTTTGGTTGGCTGGGAGCCAGCTCTTTTCTCTTAGGTCTTCCTTGGTCCAGATATGCATTTTTGGATATGCAGGTATAGCATTCCTTTGTCTAGACAAAGAGGTATCTACCTGAGTCCAGGACAATCCCCTGAGAAAAAGATTTGGGGTAGCTCCAACGAAATCAAGTTTTGAATAGTAGCTTTGAAATTGAATTGGCCTACCACTGTTTTAGACCATCATTTAAATTACCATACCTATAAGGTACTCCATTACAATTATATAACTTGGTAAACATTTGTGAAGGAAATTAATTTCAAAAATTAGGATGTTTCCAGAGACAGTTCATTCAACTAACTGGCCTGCCATTATTCTAATCCAACACCAGTTGTGCCAACAGAAGAATAAATAATCAATATTTGAAAAGAGCAATTTGAAAAGAATAACTCCACAGTCTCACAAAGCTATGTAGCCAAGGGTCACTTACATTTAGTCTGTGTGACAGCCTTGAATCTCCACCAAAGTTGGCATTCTAAGTCCAGGTGGTTTCCAAGGAGTTCAAACTGAAAATCATCTGAGAGACTACCAGCCTGTTGACAGATCAGTCACTTCACTATACCACATGAAAAATGCTTTAAATTCTACATAAGCAATATCAAATATATAAGCAGTATCAACAAATAAACAATTTTTTACATATATGTGTGTAAACACACAAATATGTATGTATATAAATATATATATGCTTTGTATAAATGTACAGTAATTTAAGGGTAGGGATAAACCTGATGAATTACCCCCACTTAATGAAATCAATAAGATTTCATACTCTACTAATATTTCGATCTGGTGAGAACATTTCTCATAAATCGATTGCAAAAAAAAATCCTTAAATCCATTGGATGAACTGAAGTGATATTGATGAGAAGTCTGTTCCAATTGGGACAGGGACTTGGTCACAGCCTTCAGAGCTTGTATCAGATCTGGAACCAAGTCAGAACTGGAGAGATTTGAGTGTCTGACTGCAGAGAGGAGAAAGAGTCACTCCTGAGAAGGAAGAGCTTGATGGGGAGGAAAGAACCTTAGCCTTGACACCTATTCCCACTCAAAGAAAGGAGTGCCTAGTGAACTTCAGAAGACCAAAGGACTTTCACTGGCATCCTAGCTGTGTCCCCCAGAGAGCAGTTTCTGCATCAAAATTCAAGGATAGATTAGATTGATGAGTAAAGGCTGTTACAAAGTGACCAAGGAAAAGGAGAACTATACCATATTTAAGGGGAGCATCTTAAGGACCCCAGCAAATGGGCTTCCTAAGAATGTACCTTTCCCACATGTGCTTTCTAACTTTGGACTTTCTCTTGTATTCTTTATGTATATGAGGGAGAATATGCCACAGTCTTTAGTGGGAATGTCTGTACTAGTTGCTCTTAGCATACCACCTTGGTACATACTCTTTTCTAAAAACCTAATTAAGTCCTACTGACAAATTGATGACTGCTAATAATGACAGGAAGCACACTGGTGGGGAATTATGCACCATAATATTAGAAAGACACTATGTGACCTCTCAGAGCTATCCCTACAGACCTGAAAGGCTATAGTAAAACACATTATTGAGAATTGAAATTGGAATAATTGTCTCAGAATATTGCTCTACTGATAAGTATATTTTTCAAGTTCCTAATAAATAATTTTGGATTCTTCTCACTGCTTTCAACATGATAAATAAAAGTTAACAAATCAAGATTACTCAAATTACAACTCCCAGGTCTAGCTTCTGTCCTTAATGTTTTTCTTTCATTCACCCTATGTATAACAGTTCCTAAGAATTAGTGAATTACAGCTTTCTTGCCCAATTTGTAACAATTCCTAGCAGAAGCCAAAATGGCACACAAATAGATTGACTTCATCTCCTCAGAGAGTCACTGAGTTTAAGGGATTGGGTCTGAATGTTCTCTAATGATTTGTAATGTTCAATCTTCCAGCAGCGTCAATACAAAACAATTGCACACATTCATACAAAGATATAGGAAGGGGCTGTCACTATAACGGAACACTCCTAGTTCAAGAACCTTACACAGGACAAATGCAAATGACAAAAGCATCCTATGGGTCAAGGTGGGCAACACACCCTTTCCTTGTTTCAACACACTGTGGGATCCAACAAAAAGAGGAAAGGGGAAAGAAGGGAAAACTGGGGAAGAAGGATAAACAAGCAGATACATGTAAAATACAGAACAGAATCCTAGGAATATTTGCTGAAGGATTCCAATCTTTTCTTAAGTTCTGAATAGCCTGCTTTCATATGTTTATATACACCATGAATATATATATGTATGTATATATATATATATATATATATATATATATAGAGAGAGAGAGAGAGAGAGAGAGAGAGAGAGAGAGAGAGAGAGAGA
>JAJPUD010000180.1:700276-720455 GCA_023553655.1 Myrmecobius fasciatus
CCCCCAAACCTGCAGTTGCAGAGCGCCCAGGGCCTCTCAAGTTGCGGCCTTGAAAAGACCTTCCCGGAACCTGACAGTCTCTCCTTTCCAATCCCACTTAGTATGTTCTAACTTCAGATCCCATCAGGTTTCCCCAGCAAAATTTCGAGATCTTCCTGTCAAAAGCCGCACTTAAATAGCTCAGACTTTCTCGGCTCGGGCTTGTAGCCACGGCCAGAGAGCGCTTCGAGGCTTAAAACTCCTAGAAGGCCTTCCGGAGCGCTTTGGTGTCGGCTCCCAAACGACTCAAAAGCCTGCTTCGCTGGGCCAGCTGGGAAAATGTCGCTGTTGAACAGGGTTCCTGGGGCGCCAAAAAGCGAGCAGGACAGTGGTGAGACCCCCGGGATGTACTAAAGAGTTGAGCTAAGCTGCCTGGGGCTATGTCTGCCGGTGAGATCAATCTTGACGCCAGACTTGATGCTGATTTAGGAAATCATTTTAACCAAGGCAGGCTTTAAATTCTATCCCCTTAGCAAAGTCAACTCCCCTCAACTAAGGGGAGAAATCAAAAGGAGGTTTTTTCTTTTTCTTTTTCTTTTTCTTTTCCTTTTCTTTTTTCTTTTTCTTTTTTCTTTTTTCTTTTTTCTTTTTTTTTTTGGTGGGGGGCTGTTTAAGTAACCAAGGAAAAATTGACTAGATTTCTGTGTAGTTACAGATTTGTGAATGTGTGTGCGCCTAAGCGCTTGAAACCGGTCGAGGAGAGAATGTAAATATCATCAACCACAGCTAGAAAGACCAATAATATTGCTGAGCACAGTACATTCTTCCTTGTAGCTTTGCAGCTCAGCCTGAAGAGCTCAAAGAGGTTTAGGGATCTCTTCACAATTCTCCTTCCTTCCCAAGAGATATGATTACCCGGGTTTTCCAGATGTTACCGACTTTGTGTGCGTTACCATATTGTACGGTACGGGCTGGACTGCGCCCATCAATCCGGAGTGGAGTGTATAGTTTTGGCTCAGTCTCTCAAATTAAATCCTTTGGGGAGAGAGAGTATTTTTGGGTGAAACTTTTTACGTATGTGACCCGCCCGGACACAGAGCAAAACACGTATAAGGCTTCTTTGCTATTTTGAAATGTGGGTACCTACGTTAGGTTCTTTATAAGTGCGTCTCCATGAAGGGGAGAGGTCTTTGGGAGGGAGGTCTGAAATTGTCATCGGCTAATCTTGATTCTCTAAGAGGGTGTTAGTTCCCTCGTTCATAGTGATGAGATACTTTCTCTGGGGATTGTCAGACAAATTTATAAATGTAAATACTCGCAGGGTGGTGTTTTGCTCTGTGTAGTAACTGCAGTGAATGTCACAGAAGAAATAATAACTGCATGATGCCCTCCGCACTTTGTAAAGATTATTGTCAAGTAAAAACTACTTGGCCAGTCAAATTAAATGTTATCAAGTCTTATAAACAAACGGTACTGGTAAAATGGCAATGCCGACACCACCAGGAGAAATAACCTTTTAAATTTCAAGGGCGGTTTAAAGCCTATGGGAGGGATAGGGAGACTTTGTAGAATTTCCCCCCCCCCATTTTTTTAATCTTTTGTTTAATTTTTGCCTGATAACATTTCTAAAGAACGATGTGATTAGGTTTTTTTTTTTTAAATGATAGTGTCCAGTTATATCTTCTCAAATACGATCTCTCTTCGCTTTCCCCCCCTCACAGACTTCTTTATAAAGGGCAAGGGTGCACACATGCTTCCCAGAAGGTTTTCCATTTCATCAAAGCCTCAGGGCAAATAAATATACTGTTGCCTCTCTGCATTCTCTTCCTGGGTGCAAGCCTGGACTCTCTTTCTCTGCCTTCTCCAAACAGATCATTACTGGATGTAAAAAGAGAACTCACTAGAGGTTCCCAAACAGAATATCCAAGTGATACTCAGGTTGATTACTTGGAAGACTTCAGATAAGTAATTCTTAATGTTCAGGGAGAAATAGAGATTGATTCTTTCCCAAACTCTTCCGTAGAGGGTCCCCGGATGATGAAGACACAGATTCTAGCAGGATGGTCCACCAAACACCCACAGAGCTAGTACAACTTAACCTCACATGTCAAGTTTCTTTTGGTTAAAACCAGTGAGATGTTCAAAAGGAGAATACCATACTTTAAAGATGCATTTTCTAAAGATGAATTTCTAAATGTCCCAGAAAATTTTTTCAAATGATCTTAAAGTGTTATGGAATTCTGTAATAATTGACCAAAACAAAATTAATTTAAATTGATCTTAATTAAAGAAAATATGAAAATCACTCTGAGGAGTGTTTGAGAGATACATCTCCAAAGGGGCCAGCTGAGTTAAAGAGCCTTGCATCTGCCAACAAATCAAACTTAACCAAATAAATAGACAATCTATAAAACTGAGATGAGTTCTTAAATCTCTCCCTCCTCCCCTCAACTGAGGTGTTTTCCTCCTTGACTCTCTCTAATTATCTGAATAATTTCCTCCATTTTTCTTTTTGTCTGTATGGACATAAGATTGATGGGAAAAAATCATTCAGAAATAACTAAGGACAAAGTTTTATCAGATAGGAGTGCAATATTGTACTTTAAAAGCCTTTTTTTTCTATTCAAGGTTCTTGAAAAGCTCTTAAAATCAACAACAAATAACCAAAAGAAATCTTTAATAGTAGAAACTTTTCAAGACTACTGTAGTTATTATCTGTGTTTCATGAAGTATCTAGTGGAATTAAATAAAACACTGATTATAGAATCTGGCACACCTTATACTGGAGTGTAGAAGTATCCTAAATCTGTTAGCTCCTTCTTTGGGCAGGGCAAGATGACAAAAGTCAATGTTAAAATCTGTATGCTTCACAGAAAATGATAAACAGATTGGCATTTGCTTTTCAATTCTGGAAAAAACACTTAGATAATCTATTAAATAATAATTCTGAACTCTATGTGGTTATCCTTTTCTAACTCTCAAAAGCAATCTAGCAGAAGGGAAATTTTCTTTTTGGTGGATTTGTTCATTAGAAGTTTGATGTTTGCTGGATATTTCCCTGTAGTAGCAGGTAACAGAGAATTTAGATTCAGTTTGAAAAAAGCAAAGCTGATTTTTTTTTCTCTTTTCTCTGCATTGATCAGTTTAACTTTTCTTCCTTCCTCGCCCCTTACCCTCTACCCCAGTTTCCTAGTAAGTTTAAGTTCAGAATTTTATGTGTGCCTGTCTGAGATCATATGGTTAAAGACTGAACCCTAGCAGAAGTCCCAGCAGGGAAGAGCAATTAGCAAATTCATGAATGGGGTTCTGTTTACACTTCTATTAAGAAGGATAATTATTTGTTAATTTAAGTAAGACCTTATGCCTTGGTTATAACTATTAGCAAAGATGCCTCAGCCCCAGTCCCTCACAGGAAATGTACAAGGTGGGGAATACAAACACACTTGTAAAATTCCATTACATTTTCATTTTATTCAAAGCAGAAATTTTCAGTTAAAACAAACTTAAGAGTTGTAAACAAGCCCTATAATTCATTCTTTACTGCTGAAAAACCCAGTGTTTGGTCCAAGTACTCTCTATATGTACAACATGATGTATATATAGCTATAGATTTGTTATGTTTACTATGATATTCATTCATTCATTTATTCATCAATTCCCTACATGTTTATGAGTTCATACTGGGTGCTGAGGGCAGGGGAGATAATAAACTTTATATAAAACCTAAAACATTCCCTGGGCATATTATAGTAATACTCTATATTAAAGTAATATGAAATAACAGTAATATAAATAATGTTGAAGAGAAACAGGATTATAATTGTAGTTTTGCTGAGTTAATTTATTAACAAGCAGAACATCTGAACTTTGGGAGGCCTTCCGGATGTCACCTCCAGGTTTTGTTTGACAATTGTACAAAATCCCCAGTACTGAACTCATGCCCCTAGTTTTGCCCTTGGATTGGACCCTGATGTTACAGGATAAAATACAGATTTAGGGAAGGGTCAGTCCTATAGTGCAAAATTTTAAAAATTTATTTGTTAATGACATAATCATTCTGAAAAAAATACAGAGGAATTTTACTATGAATACTAATTTCATATTTTTCATCCAATGAGCAAATTGTATAAAAGCATAATTGTATTGAGAATAAGTGGCAGAAATATGAAAACCATTGATGATTTTTGTTTGTTAAAATAAATGGAATTTATAAATAATATAAAATATTCGGAACCATTTCTCCTTATCTCCTCCTCTTGTGTTGATCATATTAAGCTTCCACAAGAATCTGATGAAATGGTGAGAATGAGAACCCTTCAACAAGTAGGAATCATTAAGGGATTATTATAATGTAGCTAGCAGAAACCATACGGTTTAAACTTACAGAATTCAAGTGAATACCATGATATTATTCTCACTATCCCCCTTGCTTCCTGTTTAACACTGTCCCACAATACCAATGTTTATTTTCAAAGCCTTAGACTGGGGCTCATAAAGCCCTGTTTTCACTCTTGCCTCCTCCTGTGGCTTACTTGACCCCCGACCTGCCCCCCCTACCCATATGAGGTTCAGAAAACCAACTTTTCCAGCAAATTTCAGATGGGGTTTCACTGTGAAAGGAATTCTGATTTTACCCCCTTCCTGTGAATGGTTTCCTGGAAAAATTAAACAGTTTCGATTACCTTCAGAAGTCAATTAATTGGGCCCAAATCACAGATTATACCTCCCTTTCATCCGTTTGCCTTTGGCTGGGTATCCTATGTTTCCTAAACACTCCTCTCCAGCAGCTCCTTATCCTGTCCTGGGCTAGCTGGTTTCAGAAAACATGGAATATTTTTCTTTTTCTCCAGATGGCGGAGAGCAAGAAAGCAAGAGAGGGCCTTAATAGAACGGTTACCCACAGAAATCTAATTTCTGTTGCCATATTTTAGCTACAGCCTCAAGTTTCTCTCTTCATCTTTTTACTAACTCCTCTCAGCTCCCCATACTCCAGCTTCAGGCAATATATGTGGAGCTGGGGAGGTCTTGCTGCACCCTTCAGCTCAAGGCAGATTCCATATGTTCAGAAACCTTGATTGTGGCATTTTAAATAACCAGGGACACCGGAGTGCTACATGAAGGCTGATTCCCCTCATAAGCTCCAGTTACTGTAGCCTGTTGACTATGAGGTAAAAGGATGGGGTTTGAGGGGTGGAGGTGGAGGGGGAATAAAACAAAACAAAACAAAACAAAATTCCACCAAAAATGCAGCTAAGAAGGGGCCCAAGGATCTTACACCTCACGCCCTGAGGGGGATTTGAACTTTGCTTTCATCAGGCCCAGCAAATTTCAGAAGAATCAAATTGACTTCAAACATTAGGAGCAATTAGAAACCAGGAATCCCTCTGCTTGCCGAACTTTTTATCCCTAAACATTTCCAAATGGGTAAATCTAGGGTCAGGAGATAGCTTAGCAATCCTGTTACAGAGGATAGTAATAATTTAGCCTGTTCAAAAAGCAAAATGTCATTCAAACTTAGTAGTTTTGCTAATGTAATTAATATTTTTGCTTGCTTAGATGTAACTTTGTAGTAACATGAACAAACATTTAAATGACCCAATGGAATGAGTCATATTGGGCATTGTATATTATATAGCCCAGTTCCTGAGGTTGATATGATAGTACACTTGAGTAAATAATAAACACTCCTCCAGAGAAGTTTGATCCAGGATGTTTTGCCTGTTAATCCTCCCCCCCCCCCAAATAAATGAATATATTTTCCTTTCTGGATTTCCCATTATGATGCATCATTAGGGTATTGAATTGATTTTAACTAGGCTAGGTTATGCCAGCAGAGCTCAGTCTCTGGCAGGCTTTAACAAGGTATATGGGCTTTGAGCATGAACTCAGGAAGAGATGACTCATCTTTTATTAAAGGATGGACCTAGCTAAATTAGGAGAAACTCATCAATGAGAAGATTAGTCAGCAGAGAAGGATTTTTTTTTTTTTCAGTCACTATTACTTGTACTAATCAGTTGTGAAGGAGTTACCATCTTTGAAGTATTGGGTATATTTTGAAAACAGACCTAAAAAAGTTAGGAGAATGTCAAATGATAACTGGTCCTATGATCTCTCAGTGCCTCAATGTCCACCCTCAGATAGTTCTTGACTGATTATCATTCTAAGAAAACAAAATTCTTCAGCCTCTAACTTAGAGAGCAATGAGGGGAAAGGCAAGGACACTGGGGTTTGAGAAATTAAATATCACTTAGATCCTAAATAAAGCCTTTAATTTTGACGAAGCTTTTGCATTTCTCAGTGTCCTAAATCCAATGACATGACTTCTCAGGGCCTTTGCTTCTGCCTTAGGAAAAAAAAATATATATAATGACTTGGATTTTCTTCTATACTGGAAGTTTTGAACAAAAGTAACTCTAATTGTTTATGGAGCACATTTCAAAAAATAGAAATGTTTTCTGAAGAAAATAACCTTTCAGATGGATGGGCAGAGCCCGGTTGCAAAGAACATTGCTTTGGAATTCAAGAAACCTGCATTTGGATTCTACCTCTGCCACTAAAAAGTGTGCATTTTATAGACAAAGAAACAAAAGCTTCAGAGAATCAAATTTATTTTCTGGAGGGTACTGAGTTAATAAATAGTGATGTTCCTTTTGCTATATCTACCATACTATGCATTTAGTTTGTGCAATGCACTGTGTTGGGGACTGGGAGGGACTTGTCAGATGCCCTTTGGTATTTTCAAAAAATAGTCACCTTATCTCTAGTGGAGGAAATCAGAGGAACTGATCTGTATCTTTAATTTCCGAGATAGAGGGAATTCCCTATAGGAAATCTATCAATGCAAATGAGCAACTGATCAGTATCTTATCAAACAACTCACACAGTTTTTTGAGCCACTGCCGTGTAGCTAGTATGGCTTCCACCTTCCTACCCCAATTTCTTCTTGTTGTTGTTCAGTCATTTGGTAGTATCAGATTCCCCATCTGGACCCATTTGGGTTTTCTTGGCAGAGGTACTAAAGTGTTTTGCCATTTCCTTCTTCAACTCGTTTTATAGATGAAGAAACTGAGGCAAACAAGATTAAATGACTTGCCCCAACTCACATAGGTAGGAAGTATCTGAAGCCACATTTGAATTCAGGAAGAAGAGTCTTCCTGACTTGAAGTTCAATGCTCTATCCATTTTAACATCTAGCTGCCCAAATCCCCAATCTCTTATTTTGCAGATAAATTGTGTGAGAAGCAGAATTGCCTTGAGCACTCCTTGCCTCTGAGTTCTCTATCTTGCCTCTTGTGGGCAAAAATTAATTGGCACAAAATTGGACTTTAATATTACAAAAAATATTAGTTGCCAGATTTCACATCAAACCTAGTAAGCTGAGATCTTAATTTGGTAATGTTCTTAGGATGCTAAAAGCACGACTTGGGGACAAGCAAACTGCTTGTCAACAAGATAGATCAGAAGTCTACATAATTCAAGTCCTCTATTCATTACTACTGAACTTGGTGTGATGGCAGAGCCAATCACTACAAAGGAAGACGGGTCCAACCAGCATGTAGGAGTGATTCCTCATGTTTCTATCTTGTGAGAGTCTAATTTCTTATGGATTCCTGCAGCTAAATCTGAAACCCAATAGTGCACTTATTCTTAAACCCTTGCCATGCTTCCTTGCTTTTATGAACAAACAACAAAGTACTTAAATTCTAGTAGCAACTGCATACCTTTAGTGGTATGCAACTAAATGGTAAAATTTTGTAATAACTTAGTGAGCCCTATTACAACATATTACAACACATTGGACTTACTGGCATCATGGTGTATTGGAAAGAACACTGGAATTAGGAAACCCGGACTTGAGCCCCATCTGTGTTACTTTAAGCGAGTCATTCATTTTTCAAAACTTTTAATTTTCTCAGCTGTAAAATCTAATTAATAATATATAACAGAATCCTAGACTATCAAAATGGGAGGGAATCTAGTGGCAATCTATACAATCCAGCCCTGCACAAGAATTTTTTTTTTTAAACAACATTTTTGACAAATCTTTGCTTGGACAATCCTAGGGAGAGGAAGCTCATTACCTATCTCAGTAGCTCATTTTACTTTGGCATAGCTCTAATTGTTAGGAAGTTTTCCCTTATATCAAATCAAAATTGGTCACTATTATGTCTCTATTTCTTGTGCCTAGTTCTGTCTTCTGGGGATAAGCAAAGCAAGTCTTACCCATCTTTCTCATGAGAATCCTTAAAATACTCAGATACTATCATGCTGCAAATATTTCTTCTCCAGGGTAAATTCCTCAGTCCCTTCAATTGATTCTTATATAGAATAATCTCAAGTAACTACATCATCCTGGATGGCCTCCTGGGAATGCACTCTGATTTATCAGTCTCTTCTCTAAAATATTACACCTAGAACTGAAGAGTGTTTTAGATGTAGTCTCACTAGAACAATATATAGTGGGATCATTAATTTCCTAATCCTTGATGCTATATTTCTTTCAGTGAAAACTCATTTTACGTTAATTTTTGGCTTCTATGTTACACTGTTGATTTTTCAATGTTTTTTTTTTCATTTTTCAATGAACTGAAATCAACTAACTACCCTCCCAAATCTTTCCATCTAGATCAGAACTTTTTCTACTCATGACTGCTTTTCATTCAAAACATTTTTACATGATCCTGGGTATGTAGGTATATAAAATAGGTATACAAATCAATCATTGACTGGTAGTATATCACAGTTTTGTGACCCCCACATTCAGATACAAGACCCCATATGGCATCATCAACAGTTTAAAAAACTGGAGGCTAGATAGGAGTCAGTATGGCACAGAAGAAAATCTTAGATCTACCTCTGGTTACCTATGTAATCCTGGGAAAGCCATTTAACTTTTCTGGCCCTCAGTTTTCTCATATGTAAAATGAGGAATTTTGATTAAGATACCTTTCTCATACCTCTGTATCTACGGGTACCATCCTGCCCCCATCTCTTTTACACATCTTGTCTTTCTTAAGTTGGATTTTTGAACCCACATGGAAGCCTTTATATTTATTCCCATTAAATGTCATCTTTTTACAACTTGGCCTGCCAAAGTCTCTTTGCACTATCTATATCTTGAGATTGTTATACAATTAGCTATGATGTATATAATGTGCTCTCTGACAGTAAAAATGCTTTATGTCTACCCAAGTTCCTTCCAGATCTAAGTCCTATAAAATTAGAACTGTCAATTCTAGATGGAATGCCAAAGAGTTCATCATATAGGTACTTGCCTACTGTTGATAAACCATCTTGTATTTAGATAGAATAGTTCTTGAAAAACACACTTTCTGTTTCTGGGACCCTCTTTGAAGCCCTTTCAGCTTTTTTGCCTATCAAAAGTTAGACTTTGGGGGGCAGCTAGGTGGCACAGTGGATAGAGTACCAGCCCTGAAATCAAGAGACCTGAATTCAAATCTGGACTTAGACACTTAACACTTCCTAGCTGTGTGACCCTGGACAAGTCACTTAACCCCAATTGCCTCAAAAAAAAAAAAAAAAAAAAAAAAAAGCTAGGCTTTGCTAGAAGACTTACCTCAGAGACTCTAGATTCAGTCCACATTGGCAGGGGATTTTATTGAAGAAATGTTACATAAATATGAATTATTGTCTCATTATAGGTATAACTATTCATAAATTAAAATCAGGAATAAAGTATGGGATTTAGACAAGAATATCACTGAAATATTTTTAAGTTTATCTGCATTTTCTCCATCACTTTCTTAAATTCAGACAACAACAACAACACCAACAACAACAAAACAAAAAAAAACAACGAGCCTTGATTTGTGGAATTTGTTGGTTTTTAAAGAAGTAAACATGAATATTTTATAATGATTTCTGCACAAGTTGGTTCTAGCTTATTCCCAGAAATTATAGACCCTTTCCCAAGTCAACAAGCAAAATGCTTTTAAATGTGTAAAATTAAATACATAAGATCACAAAGGAAACACATTATATTGAAATATCAAACTATTAAAAGCTTCCATGGGCTCTGAAATTTCAGTTTAAGTAATCCTGATCCATTGGAATATCATGGAGTATCATGATGGTACCAAATACCTTTTCTGAGGTGTATTTACTATGTGATCCAGGGCAAGTCACTTACATTCTCCAAGACTCAGGTTCATCATTTACAAAATATAAAATTTCTCACAGAGACTTTAAAGGAGTTTGGGAAGAATTGAGAGTGTTTTCTGTGGCTTTGTAGGGCTTCAGATCCCACACTGTGTTCAACTGTAGCAACACAAGCAGAGATGGTGTATTTTGACTAAATCATTTTTGAACTGAAATAATTGATATCTCTTCTATCCTGTTTTTAAGATTCTTAACAAATAGCTGAGAAGTTTACATGTGATACTTTCTTAGAAAAGTCCCATATACTTTGATGACTCAAGTATTATGAAAGTTCCATCTTGGAACCTTTTTTTTTTTTAGGTGACAAAACCATGACATGCCTGAACTCAATTTGTTTTGGGGCAGAGGATGAACCAGGCAGCAAGTGGGTGTTAATAGGCTTTGGTAAGGAATAATAGACACAAACAGTTTGACATAAAGGAGAGAAAGTAAAAAGACCAAATTAAGTGAAGATGGATCTAAATGGGAAGTCAGAGAAACAGCCTCATGGGGAAAGCTTTTGAGAGCAATAGAAGAAACTCAGAAAATGACAAAGAAAAATAACCCATTGTATTTGAATTGCTGAGTCCTCAATGCTTTGGCTTTTCAGGCCTTTCCTTTCTGAAGTCAATTTCTTCAGGAAACAAAGAGGTTCCCAAAATAAGTGCAATTGCTTAAGATTTTCTTTCGTTCTCATGCTCCACATTGGATTTATGTTATTTCCTGGCAGCAAGGTGGGGAAGGTGGCTTCTCTGGGGAGGAGAGAAATCATAGCTCCTTGTTGGAACCAAGCCAGGTGCCCTTCTCCCACACAGAACAAACTAATAGAGATGTGGAGGGCTGTCCCTTGGCTACCCAGGCCCAACTGTTGAATTTTCAATACCAACTGACTCCTGTTCCTTTCACACACTGTGCTGTGGTACCCTATATGTCATCTCCAAATTACATATTTCTGGACTTGGAATGTCATGCAAGGAGCACTCAATTCATAGCCAGATGACTTGTATTCAAATTTGAGCTCTGCTGCTGCAAATCTGTGTGCCCCCGAGCAGGCCATTTCATCTCTTTGGGCCTCAGTTTCCCCAACTGTAAAATAAGATTTAGATGATTCAAATGTTCTAAATGAATGATCCCATGATCTTATGACTTGGCCTCTTCTGTTAAGCCCCTTCTCATTTTCCCAAGACCTAATCTCTCACCTTTTCTGTGAATGACTTTTTTTTTCTGATATTCAGGTTCAGAAGAGCCTCAGGTTGGCAGGCAGTATGCTGAAGTGAAAGACCCTGGACTGAGAATCAGATTCCTGGGTTCTAAACCTGGTTCTGTATGATCTTGGGCAAGTAGGTCTTTTAACTTCATTGGATATTAATGTTCTTATCTTATAAAACAGGGAGATTGTTCTCATAATTGGAAGGTAAAGAGAGTAGGGGAAACTTCACCCCAGGACCTGGATTGCCAGATAAGGGCAGTGCACCTTCATAACCTATTTCTTACGTCCCTTTCTTGTTCTATAGATAAATTTTGAATTTAGGAAGATAAAAGTCTTTACTCTGCTGTTTCATAATATTAAAGAATATATATGAAATGTTTAATCATTCTCTTGTTTGGTAGCATTGTAGAGAAAAGTAAAGAAGTATTGAATGTCTCGTTCCATCCTTCCCTAGGGTATGTAGTAATATAAAGAAGCATAAGAACCTTCTCCTTTTTACCAGTGTTATTGCCTAGTTAAGCTCTCAATTAGCTTCAGGATTCCTCAGTAATTGTTTTTAATAGAATCACTTCTATCTTGATTATGATTGACATCACAACCAGTCAATGAAAGGAGCACAGTAATGCTAAAAGAACATGGGGGTCTTCATCCACTTTGCTTTCCCCTCACCTAATAATGAAAAAGAAAAAGATTCCAGACAAGCAGTTTGAGGATGTAGAATATTTCCTGGTATCATAAATTAGTCCTGGTATTGGACTAATGGCACAAACTACCGAGTCCTTAGTTTGATGCTTAGCTACTCCTTTGCTATTGTGTAAATATTGGGAGGATAGAGAAAGTAGGGGAAATCACTTCAGCATCAGACATCCTCAAATAAGGGAAGTTCCCTTAAATGGCCCACTTTGGTTTTGCCTATTATACCTATTAAGGAAAGACTCCAGGGTGAAAAGAGTTTGAGAAGTCTAAATTTTAGAAATTATTTTCCTGAATTTGGAGTGACTATACTTTTCTAAATCTCCTCTGCAATTTTTCCATGTAAAAATTCTGGCTCCTTATTGAATTTGATTTAAAATCTCCCTATCTTAATCCATAGACACTTTGAAATTCAGGGGAACGTTAAATAACACTTTCTCCTTCCTTCACAACAGAGATTGCTTCTGACGGGTAATTGATTCAAAATGGAATGACTTAAAAACATATCAGTTGCAGCAACAGACAATTCATGCATTATAAGTATGGTTGATTTTTGGAAACTGGAATCACAGCTGAAATCTCTTTTCCATGGATTGAATTTACACGGGAAGAGTTCCTGATTTACACAGTGGCTTCTCTCTAATGCATAAGGATTAGGAAACAGCCTTGAAGAGTGACAGACAAATATGGCTAGCAGAGCCACAACTTTCAATGTGGGATAGTTGTTTTGATATTATTATTTTTTTTCCAGAGCTCTCCAGTCAAAATGGATGACTAGCTCTTCTCCAGTGTTCCTTAGCACTCCATTGCCTCCATGCATTTGTGTGTGATGCAGTGCACAGAGTTTTGGACTTGGATTGGGTATTGAGTGTGAGGATCTGAGTGAGAATCCCTTTTTCTAATATTTAACTGTATGACTGTGGTCAAGTCACTTATCAACTCTGAGTATCAGTCTCATTATCTATAACATGGGGTTAACAATATCAATCTCACAGTGTTGATAGTGTATATAATGTGCTTTACAAACCATAAAGGATAATCATTAGTTGATATTTTTACCTGAATTGAATTCTCTTCTCTCCATTTGTTGAACTCTTTCTTGGGTGCCCATCCCTGGTGTTTTAATTTCCTCAATTAACAAGTGATATATCCTTCCTCCAATTTTCTGAGAACTCTCTCCAATTTTCTAAGAACTATTAAACTTTTTCTGCTTTTCATATTCTCCTTGGTGTCATGCTTATTTATCGTATTCAATATTCAATATTATCATATTCTCCTAGTAGACTATATTCTTCTTGAGGATAGGATTTTTCATTTTCTGTATCCTTAGTACCTAGCATGATATCTTTCACACATCATACATCAATAAACAGTTTAGGAATTTAAGTAAATTGATGCATCACTTATCATTTTTTTTAACCAAGGAATAGTACAATTATTTATTTCCCCAAATCTGTTTTAATGGTAACTCACATTTCTTCTCCCTATTTTTTTAAATTAAAGCTTTTTTATTTTCAAAACATATACATGGATAATTTTTCAGCATTGACCCTTGCAAAACCTTGTGTTCCAAATTTTCCCTCCTTCCCCCTCCTGCCCCTCCCCTAGATGGCAAGAAATCCAGTATATGTTAAACATGTGCAATGTTTCTATACACATTTCTACAATTATTGTGCTACACAAGAAAAATCAGATCAAAAAGGAAAAAAAATGGGTAATTCACATTTTCTAGACTGTAAGTTCCATGAAGGCAGAGAATATATCTCTACACAGGAGGCACTCAATAAATAGTTGTTCATTGAATTGAATTTTTTTTTCTTCCCTCCCCAGCTCCTACTACCAGATTTTATTAGCCTTCTAAAGTATAAATGATTTTTAGTAGGGGTCTTGGGGAACTTTTTTAAAATATAATTTTCAAAATTAGTTCATCCATTTGTGCTTTCACTTCACTCTCCTTTGAGATACTTAGGATCTACTATAACTTGAAGTCATATCTCTATAACAAGGACTTGGAAAATGCTCCAATCTATGAATTCATGAAAGATTTGAGTGTAATTATTCAGTATTGTATATCTCTTGCTTCATTGTGGCTTTAGTCAAGTCTGTCAAATCACAGACCAAAGACTGGCTCTATTTCAGGATTTGAAAAATAGTGGCAGAAGACTCTCAGAGTGAATGTTTGAATGTCTCTATTATAAAGTTAGATTTGTTCTCCTTTCCGACATCACAACCATGTGGCCAAGTGGAAGATCTGTGACTTGATAATATGTAATAGGGACAGAAATAAATAGTTTTGGGGGCACATTTACCCATGAAACTCCTCTAAAATAAACACATCTTAAAATTTTCAATATGGGATAGGATTGGAACCAGAGCAAAAATTTTAAAAGAAAAATTGGGGGACTATTTGTCAAATGAAATTGACTATAAATAAATTACCGAGTGTGCTGCTGATGTAAGTGGTAGAATTAACAGCTCAGGCTATGACTGTATATAAATAATAGAAAACAAATGGAGTCTTGGTCATATGACTTTTCCTACAGCATCTTGAGATAGTCCAAGTGCTTCCAGTACACTAGGGAAATCTCCAGCTGCAAAACCACCCTCATCCTGGGAACATTATCTACAGCTTGGTACAACTGCATATTACGCAGATTAGACTGTGACATCACAGCAATTTGAGGAATCTCTATGATATTCTGTCTGGGTGGCACAGCAGTGACAAAAAAGAGATCAGGAGACTGTTTCTCCTGAGATAGGCCAGTTCTGGGTACGATACCAATTCACACGTAGGAAGCAGAGCTCAGGGAGGAATGGGGGAGGTAATGCGTTGTGTGGAAGAAAACTGAATGTAATGGTTTGCCAGCCTGTGTGGGTGAATTGGTTTCGGGTGTTAACATTTGTTTTTTTTCTTCCTCAGGACTTCACTGCATTCTTCTTTTTCTCTGCTTGTCTGGTTTCCTGGCTGAGTTGTTAGGAGCTACACAGCTGTGTAGCTCATTTCGGGTATGTGTTGGGAGTAATGTGGCTTGTATTTCTGTAAGGGAGCTTTTTTTTAAGGCATCAACAAAGTTCATACTCCCTTGGACTTTAGAGGAATATTTCCTCCATAGCCTTATCAACCGAATGGTGACCTGAAATTCATTAACTTAAATTGAATACGTAGAAGGCAGTTTTATCCATACAGTAGACTCATAAAATATCAGTTAGACTGTCAAAGTGTGGGATCTTAACTCACTTGGTCTATAATTGGGAAGTTGGTAAATTCAGAGAACCCAGAAGGATTGGGAATCCCATGTTCTCTTCAGAGGATTTTTGGAGAATTTGAGGGCAAAAATAACTTTTAATCTTTCCCTTTGGTTTTTCTAGTTACCGACTTCATTTCACTATGATAATATCCAGAGGATTTATTTAATTTGTAGTTAGAATGTTAGTAAACTCCAAGTACCCAGGGGGTTGAATGAAACTTAGAGGTCTAGGTGTGTTCATCAAGGAGAGAATAAAGTTGGAACAACTTCCTCTTCCTGATGCAATTGGCTTGGGGAGACACCAGCAATTAATGTTCCTTTCAGATTCAGGGCTTAAAACTGGGGGACACAAAACATGGAAGTTTTTTGCCCAAAAAACATGGGTTCCTGTGGTATAGATCTTGTTTTTCAGGATTTATGTGGCTCTGATAAGGGATTACAAGCTTCTAGCACCTAGATCTTCTCAAATCATGATTTGGGCCTCAGCAACTACAACATATCTTTTCCAGGCCCCCTCCCCTAATCCAGTAAACCCTTTGCAAATCTACCTACATGATAGCTGGCTGGTTCCAAAGGCCTAGGATACAGAACAAGTACCAGCTTTATGTAATGTACATAGTTGTCAGCTAAAAAGCAATTAATTAGCACTTACTGCATACTAGGTGCTAAGCAATACCAAGAAAGGCAAAAGACAGTCCTCAAGGGGTTTACATTTTTATTGGAGAGAAAGCACACTAAGAAAGAAGGACAGAGGAAGGTAAGAAAAAAAGGAAGAGAAGCATTTATTAATCACCTACTATGTGGCAGATGCTTTACAGATATTTTCTCATTTGATTTTCCCAAGAACCCCGGAAGGCAGTTGCTATTGTGAGTAAATGTGGAAATATATTTAATATGATTGTATATGTAGAACCTAATCAGATTGCCAGTTTGAGGAGGGAGGAAGAAAGGTAGGGAGGGAAGAAAACATGGAAATCAAAATATGATCCTCAATTTATAGTTGAAAAAACTGAGGCAGATAAAAAATAACATATAAATAGTAAGTGTTCAAGGCTGAATTTGAATCAGGTCATTCTGAATCCATGCCTAGTACTCTACTCAGAATTCTTCTTAGTTGTATACCTACAGCTGTACACATACTACATACACACACATATCCCTTAGCAATATACATATGTATTTTATAATACATATATGTAAAATAATATTATATACATATAATACCAGAAACATAATATTGTACATAACATGATAATGTTGTTTTATATATGTAATATAAAAGGGAGATTGCCTCCAAGGGAATGCCATGAGAGTGGGAAGGGAAGGGGAGACAGGAAAAGTTTCCCATGGAAGGTGGGATTGAGTTAAACCTTAAAAGTTAAAAAAAATTAAGCCTTAAAAGAAATGAGGAGGGAGAGCATTCCAGGCCTGGAAATGGCCAGTGAACAGGCAAGGACTTGGGAAATGCAGTGTCTTATATGAAGACTCTATGTGGGTTGGTGGAGGTTTGGTACCAGAGACCCTGAATTCTTATGACCTTCAGTTTTGTAGACAATTTGCTTTGTAAACTCAGGGGAATCCCTTGGTCTAGGGGCAGCTAGATGGCCTAGTGGATAGAGTACTGGATCTGAGTTCAAATATGACCTCAGATACTTTACTTACTCGCTGTGTGAGCCCCAATTACCTCACCCCCCCAAAATCCTTTGGCCCAATCATGCTTGTTTCCCCTCTGTAAAGAGGGTTAAAACTTTTGACTTTTTCCAATGTTATTGCAAAGGAATGTGGGGGAAAAAAGAGAAAGCACTTTCTGTAACGTGCAAAGAGGCTTCAGTTTTGCTTTCTAGGAGCCTCCTCCTGAGCAGGCCTCCCAATTTTAGAAAGTGTCATTAGTTGGTGAGGGAAATGTCTCAGAGCAGAGCTACTCTAGTCATTCAGATTAGTCTCCAGCCTTATTTCTCTGGCAGTCTTTGCTTCCTGCCCAGCAAGGGAGAAAAAGAGATGGAATAAAAAGGGAATCCGAAAATCCCTGGTGTTAGACAGAAGTGCAAAAAATATCCTTAAATGAAAGACAGATTGCATATGTTTGCCTGAGAAAGCACTGTTGTATTAGGCAAAAGCAGGGAATATGAAATTCCTTTGTGTGTATTTGTGTGTGTGTGTGTATCTGTAAAGTAGTGGAAACCTAGTACTGCTGAGAAGGCCTGGGACACCATAGAGACCCAGCTGATGGAGGGCTATGGAGAGTGTCAAGAGGAAAAAAGAAATAAACCAATGACTCTGAAACACTCAAGTGATCTTTTTGCACAAGGGAGACAGGCAAGGATGAGAGGAAGGAGAAGAGAGAAGAAGAGACAGAGAGACATTAAGATAGAAAAGATATATACAGAGAGAGATAAGCAAATAAAGAGAGAGACAAAGATAGAGACATACAAATACAAACAGAAACAGAGCAAAAAGAGACAGAAATAGATATCAGAGACAAATAGAGGGATACAGACTAAAACAGAATCACAAATAGAAAGACCAATGGAGACAAAGACACATATACAGAGAGAGAGAGAACAGAAAGAGAAAAGAAAGAAGAAAGGAGAGAGAAAGAGAGAGATGGAAAGATATATATGTATGTATACATACATACATATATAGATATATATGTTCCTATCTATATACACATATACATACATATATATATATGTGTATATGTGTATATATATATATATATATATATATAGAGAGAGAGAGAGAGAGAGAGAGAGAGAGAGAGAGAGAGAGAGAGATTTATCTTTGTTAACTTTGCTGTAAAGGTTTTAGAAAACCTTTAGTGCTTTCTCGGGTTCAGGTCTGACTCAAGTCAGAGAGGGACATAAGGAGTTTTGTGCTGTATATCTCTCTCTTGTTATTTCATTTGTGGGTTCTGTTAAGTCTCTAACCATTCTCAGAATCTAATCTGAAGCTAGGGTCTCCATATTTATATGTGTTTGAGCCACAAGTTCTTAACTTTGAAGTCCCACAGATCCCCAAGGAGTCTGTGGGTAGACTTTAGGAAGTTTATTAACTTGTATGAGAAAAAAAAATTCACATCTTTATTTTCACTAAGCTTTGGTTTCCTTTGTAATTCTATGAATTTTATTTTATTCCTTTACCTACACTATTCTAAGTTTCACTAGACCATTAAAGGAGTCCATGACACACAGAGAAAAGGGTCAGAGCTTCTGGTTTAAGCCCTGAACCTTTGGTCTTAGTCCACCTATGCCCCTTGACTAAGGGAGAGTTTACGGCATTAATGATTTCCCAAATCTCATCACTGTGCAATGGAAAGAGGGTCAGATTTGGAGTGGGGTGACTTGGATTCAAATTTCAATTCAGACACTATTTGTATAATTTGGGGCAAGACACTTCTCACTTCTCCAACCTTTAGTTTCTTTGTGAAATGACAAGACTAGGACTAGATGAGTCCTTTCTGGTTTTAACTGTATGACCTTCTGATTCCAATGGTATATAAAGACAGAGGAGATCCACTCTATGAAAGCAGGCCATGTACCTGGAAACCTATCAGTTCTCCTGGTTGAGTGACAAGTTCTGAAGATGAAAGGAAGTGACTTTTTGATGTTACCCAGACTTTTGTGGATGAACACAGCAATGTATTTCAGTCCTATCATCTTTAATTTGAATACTCTCGAGTCTTCATTTTATCATTTAACAAAAAAATGGAAAAAAAAAAGAAAGAACCTTGTAAACTGGAAGAAGAAATGGTCCATGGTGTGGTTCCATCAGAGTGGAACAAGGCTACCCATTGCCGTCTCTGGCATGAGTAGGTAGCAGTTTTTGACTAGCTAGGAATTAACTATAAGTGTCTAAGATCTATGTGATATACTCAGAAATCTCCTTGGTTCCTAATTATGGGCTTAGCTTCTAAAAGAATTGTTGAGAAGCAGATGAATAATCATTTCCCCACAAAAGGCATTCCTCAGAGTATACTTTGAATGTCTCATAGACAGTATTTCATGGAGAGGCAGATAGAAACTTCTTTGATGTTTCTAAGATCTATTGTAACTGTAACTAGAACTTGTCACTTGTCTTATGTTAGTGTAGTTGGCATTTTTCTGTTAATAATTTCTGATACTTTGTACCTTACCCAGAAAATGAGCAACAAGATATGTTCTTTTGAAAATAGACTCATTGTAAGTAATACAAAAAGATCTCTACTATATGCTAGTTATCTTGATGATAAGAAGATTGTGGATTGTATTGCTGGTATATTTGCTTGTGAGAAAATTAGCTACAATTTGCTGCCTTCAGCAGAAAACCTTATTCTCTCTTGACTAAAGGTTTTTGGATTAAGAATGAGAATATATCACAGGTGGTTTAGGCCAGGTCCCTAGACCAAAGATTCAATTTAGAAAGTAGGAGCTCTTTCAGAGATAGTGCTCAGAGCTAGAAGACAATTTTATATCTGGTGGATTGTGTTTATTTCTAGCACCACAATTTGCAAACCAAAACATGTAGAAGGCAGGGTAATTAGAATGTCAATGCATTTAAAACTTGAATTATATAAGAAAGAAGAAATTAGAATTGTAGAGTGAAGATGATGAAAAAGTATAATATATATGTCTTTGGATATTTGAAAGGTAGTCATGTCATATAGACAGTCATTCTTTAGAGAGCAGAACAGAATAAATAGATGTTTCTTATGAAGAGAGAAATTTGTTCCAGGATAAGAAGTAAACTAACAATTAGAACTGGTTAACAAATATTTTTGTTAGCAGAATATAGTTTTGGGGGTGGGTGAGGTTTGGAATAGGTGATCAATGGGAAGGCATTAGAATTGAAAAGAGCTTGATATTCTCTCTCTCTCTCTCTCTCTCTCTCTCTCTCTCTCTCTCTCTCTCT
>JAJPUD010000180.1:720981-864429 GCA_023553655.1 Myrmecobius fasciatus
CTCTCTCTCTCTCTCTCTCTCTCTCTCTCTCTCTCTCTCTCTCTCTCGGCTGAGGCTTGCCCAGGGTCAGCTAGGAAGTGTTAAGTGTCTGAGGCCAAATTTGAATTCAGGTCCTCCCAACTTCAGGGTTGGTGCTCTATCCACTTCATCATCTAGCTGCCCCGGGCCAATGCTTTCTTGCTCGTGGGTTTTCATGTTGTTTGAGCTTTCCCAAATTTGAAGCTCTAAAAAAGGCCCAAGTTTAAAAATAGAGACATTTGGGATTAGGCCAAAGTGCAAATATAAGAGGCATTTCCATGTGTTATGGTCATTATTGGTAATACTGAATTAGTTAATTCAGTTGAACAAAGGTTTACTAAGTGCTCCATAAATGTAAGGCTCTTTTGTTAATCACTAGTGACCAGGTTTTATGGTACCAAATACACTGACATCCATCTTAGGGAGAGTTAAACAGCCTGGACACATTGAATGTAAGCTTACCTAATTTCACTTTTGACTATGGTATTATTGCTTAGGTACCTCAATGTTATAATGAATTAGAACTTGGTACTTGGAGTCAGAAATTCAACAATTCAAGCCCTGAATTAGACACTTATTGTGTGTCTAAGTCACTTAATCTCCCTGGGCTGGCCTCTGTCTCTTTGTCTATAAAATGAAGATAATATTTGTATACACTCTTGAATTTAACTTGCATTATTAGCATTTTTTCTATCACAGTCTTAAGTCTATAAATTAACAAGACCATACATCATGCCCAAATTTTGGGTGTTTGTCAATTTCCAAGATGTAATGCTCTCACTGAAAATTTAACAATTGGCTCTTGAGCCAGTTTGAGAGGGCTCCAGCACACCTCACTCTATACAATAGTAATGTAGATTGAGAATTAGAAGAGGCTCTCTATATAGTTCAACTCTCTTATTTTATGTATTAAGAAACTGAGACATAGAAAAATTAAGTGGCTTGTTCTAGGACATATATGTAGTAAAAGGTAATGGTGTGGTGCAATGGAAAAAATCCTGCACCTTCGTTTAATATTGACCCTGCTGGATACATGGGTTTGTGACTTTGGGTTAAGTCACAACTTCTTTGTGTTGTGGAGGGTAGATAAGGTAACCTGTAATGATGCTTCTGTATCATTATGGGATCTGTGATCCCATAAAATAGCAGGGCTGGTATTTGAACCCATGTCCTTTGCTACTAAATCAAATGTTTTCCAACAAATCATACTGCTTCCAGAAAAAGAGATGTACGCTGATAGATGTGCATGTCAGTAGAATTTATTTAAATTAAATTCTATTTAAATATACTAGCTATGCTTGCTATTTATAGAAATTCTATTGTAAGTCCTTATGTGAAATGAAGAATCTTTTGGGAAAGTAGAGGTTTACTTTTTAATATATCTGCTTTCTAAAGCTTAATACACACATATAAATTTGTTTAAAGTACACTTCTATTTTTCTAATTAATAGTATTTTATTTTTTTCAATTGCCTGAAAACATAGTTTTCAATATTCATGTTTGTAAGATCTTGAACTCCAAATTTTTCTCCCTCCTTCCCTCCTTTCCTCCCCTCCCCAAAACAGCAAGCAATTCAATGTAGGTTATACATGTAGAATTATGTTAAACATTTCTACGTTAATCATGCTATAAAAGAAGACTCACAACAAAGGGGAAAAACCCAGAGAAAGAAAAAACAAAAAAAACACAAAAAAGTGATAATAGTATGCCTCAAACTATATTCAGACTCCATAATTCTTTCTCTGGCTATAGTCAGCATTTTCCATTACAAGTCCTTTGGAATTGTCTTGGATCATTGTATTGCTGAGATGAGCTAAGATGAAATACACTTCTATAAAAAATGCAACTTTGTGTAAATTCTACTTAGTCTCATTAGCTTCATCTAGTGGGTTCAATCTGTGTTGGAAACTTGTTGATTTAAAACTTATTTTTGGTGCTGTATAACATCCATAAGAACTCTTTTATTCTCCTCTCCTTTCCTCTCCTGTCCTCTCCTTCCCTGTCCTTTCCACTCTTCTCTTCTCCTCTCCTTTCCTCTCTCCTCTCCTCTCCCTTGTTCTGTTCTCTCTTCTCTCCTCTCCTCTTCCATTCTATATTCTCTAGTCTATTCTATTTCTTTCCATCCCATGCCATACTCTTCTCTTCCCTTCTTTTTTCCTCTCTTCCATACTATTCTATATTCTATTCTATCATATCCCATCCCATTCTCTATTTTTTTCTATTCTATTCTGCAAGCATTCATTACTACATACCAGGAACTGTGGCAGGCCTAAGGGAGTTAAAGACAAGAAAGGAACTCTGCCTTCAAGGAGCTTACCTCCTCCTGAAAGGAAGAAAATCTACAAATAGTATTTTGGTTTTCTCATACAGTATAGTTGGATGGCCATATGGCTCAAAGAAAGAATCTTTCTCCATTCTTAAAAAGAGCTTTTTTAAAAGCTTATTTCAAATATTTTTCTAAGAAAGGGTTCATTTTATTTTGAAAATTTCTACTTAATTTTTAAAGCTGCATTTGACAAAACGAACCCCTTTCTATTTGCACAGTTGATATTGCCAAGGCAACTGGTATGCCAGAGGGGAAAAATTCCAGATGCCCCATTACTAATATGTTTTGAATCATCTTTCAAAAAATTAGTCATCCTCTCTGTACCTGATTTCTCTCATTTAAGTAGGAAAGACTAATGCTTGCTACCTATTTCTCTCTCAGTAGAGGGAAGAGGAAGAAGACAATGTCATTGGAAGTCTTTGGCTTTTTAGCAAAGAGCTCCATGAAGCTTTGAGGGAATTGTTGTATTCTAGATACATTGAAAAAAAAAGTTGGAGGACCTGCATTTAGATTTTTATTCCTTTTAAAACTTTCTATGTCTTTTATTTATTTGAGATATAGGCCTATTAAGATTAAGATTACTGCATAAAAGAGTATGAATGGTTTAATAACTTTGGGACTATTGTTCTCAGTGACTGGACTGGCTAAATCCTAGTTCCACCAACAGTAAATTAGTGTGCTGTTTTCCTATAGCCCCTCCAACATGTTGATCCTCTTTTTAAATCTTTGCCAGTTTGATGGGTGAGAGGTACCTGATATCTTTTAAAAGATAGATTGCAAATAGAATTCTGTGGTAATTTCCAACCTCCTCCACCCCTCCCACTTCCCAGCATCCCCTCACTTTTTCCAAGTCCACTAAGTTTATTGGTTTGTACCTTCCAACATTCTTTCTTTCACCTTTTAAAACAGAATCTTTTCCAGCCTCCTCTGAGTCTCCTCACTCCTCCTGGTGTTCCCAAACATGAGTTTGCCTTACTCTTTCAGGATCCTGTGGTGCAAATCGTCAGTGCCCACAGCTTTCAAGGTGCAGAGTAAATAAAAACCGGCTGCAAATACTTCTTGTTAGTGTGGGAGAGCATAAAAGGCATCTCACTCAATGTTTCTGGATACATCTTTGGACTCAATTATCCTCAGCTGTTCAAAATCAAGGCAATTTCCAGACCCTTTCAAAGGACTGGATGGGCTGTCTGCTGGGTCCTGAGTGAAATGAATGCTGTGTTACAACTAATTAGTGGAACTCTTTTGCCTGCAGTTGGGGTGAAGGTGGGAGGAGTGTTTATCACTTCCTGCAGAAGCCAGGAAACAGAGATGTTGAGAAGGCTCAGGACTCTTCCTTTCCTCCCCTCCTTCCAGATCAAATCACTTTCTTCCCTCCTTCCCTTCCTCCCTTTTTCTTTTTCTCCCTCCCTCCTTCTCTCCTTCCCTCCCTCCCTCCTTTATCTTCCTTCCTCTCTCCTTCATTCCCTCCCTCCTCTTTCCCTTCTTCCCTCTCTCCATTCCTCCTTCTCTCCCTCCCTCTTTCTCTCTAACTCTATCTCTGCCTATCAAAAAACAACAACTACAAAACAGTCCCTTTGTTTTTTTCCAAACAAAAGTCAAATATAGACATAGTTACCATCAAAGTAGTTTCTCAGAGACACAAAGAAAGCTACTATTTAAAAGGTGTGGGTGCTGTGTCATTTTTTAAAAAGGGAAAAATCATAGCAGTAAGAGTTGGGTAGCCAATCAGTTTTATAAGGTGGGACTTTTTTTAAAGATAAAAGCTGAAATGTAGAAATGAGACTAGAAAGATATATAGGAGATGGTAAGTATTATAGGAGTATGAGAACTATTTCCCAAGTACAATTGCTTCCCAATAATGTTTACTTCTCAATTTTATTGGTTTGTTAATTAGATTTTTGGAAAATTTGAAATTGGTTGGCACTTCCTTCCCTATTTCCTCAATAAAATAAATTTTATGCTCTTTGCACCTGAATTCACTAAAGCAATTAATTCAATCCTTGATTTTTTTTTTTGTATTTTTTCTTAGTGTTTACCATAGTGCCTCTCACATAGTTAATTCTAATAGCCACTTTTAGCTTGAATAGTGAGATGTTCTATATCAATGATTTCTTTTTGTGTGATAAAACCCTTATCAGATCATTCTCCAGTTAATATATCTTGACTCATTTCTGGAGATGATTTCCCTTAGTTTATCCAAAGCATTGCCTTGTATACCAGTAGACAGTCTAAGCAAGAGTTTTGCTTGTGCTCTCCATACTCTGCAGTTCTTCCGCTACCATTGCTTCTCAACTACTTCTACCTCCTATTGTCCATTACTATCCACTCCTTCCCAAATGCCATGGCCACCCACCTACCATGGCTTCCATTTGTCACAGCTACCTAAATGATCCTCGGTTATTGTGAATAACTTGTTGCCATCCTACGATTGCAGTTTCAGCTCTCTTCAAGTCTCTTTTAGGGTATATGTGTTGATGGCAGTAACAACAAATTACATTCTCTTTCATACTGTGATGACAGCTTGGGTAGTGTTCAGGATGACTAAATTGTATCTATAACTATCACCAGAGTGGTGGCCAGAACTTAGTCCCAGTCTTCCCTTCCAAGCAAAGGGAAACAGACATTCTACTTGACTGTGGGTATATATCCATAAGAACCTTGAATTACGAGTCAAAAAATTTAGAGTTTTGGGGCAGCGAGGTGATACAGTGGATAGAGCACCAGCCTTGAAGTCAGGAAGACCGAGTTCAAATCTGGCTTCAGACACTTACCACTTCCTAGCTGTGTGACCCTGGGCTAGTCACTTAACCCCAATTGCCTCAGAAAAAATAGAGTTTTTATTTCCAGTTCTGTGCTAATTTTCTTTGTGTCTTTGGGCACGTCATTTTTATTTCAAAAGGTTTCATTTATTCAGACAATAAGAGAGATGGATTAGGATGATGCCCAAGGTCCTTCTTAGTTTTTTTTTTTAATTCTCCCTAAATCTGTGATTGTTTTAGTGTAAGAAGTTCTTCTGCCTATGTAGATTGCAATTTATAGTCCCCCTTAGCCAGGGGGAACTGAGAGGTTAAGTAATTTGCCCTGGATCACACAGCATATATAAGAAGTAGAACTTAAACTCGGGTATTTCTGGAGGTCCAACTTTCTATCCATTATGCTATGTTGTTTTTCCTCTAGTTCTAACATTATTTTTTTTATAATTCTATATCATGACAAATTTAGTATTTCAAAGACCCAACAGAGGAAGTTGCTTCTTTCTGTTGGCTAAGAAATCTGGAGAAGCCCAGGTTTTTTCATCCACTCAAGTCAGGTGGTATTGGATTGAGCCAGCAGCATTAAAGGAGAAAACCAGGTGTGACTATGTTGAGGGTGATGGGGGTAGCTGAGGAAGGAGCCATACTCTTTCTATAGGTTTGACTAATGTGAGTTTATTGCCATCAATTTGCAAGAATGCACTGGGTTATTCAAACCAGAGTTGTGATTCAGCTGAAATCTGAACCAGAAGAGAATGTGGCAAGTCTGTCAGTGCAAGGCCAGCGAGAACACTTGGTTCAATAGTCACGGCAGGCCCATAAACACGGCAGGATGCAAGGCTGCCAAATGAAGAGGCAGAAATAGTTGAGTGGATTCCCATCCTCCTCCCGCCCTCCCCATTGCCACCAATCCCTGGATTTCCTCCCTCATCCCCTATTCTACTCTTTTGCTTACCCCCATTCCTCCATTACACATTTCTGGCAGGAGGGATTCTTCAAGGCAAAGAGATCTCCATACCAGTTGCAGGAGCAATCCACAGGTAGTGTCCAATTACCGGTTTGTAAATTGCTCTACTTTCCATTGGTACTAGAGGAACTTTCTGCTGGGGTACAATGTGGGAAGTGGAAAGAGCAGATCAGGAGATTTAAATCCCAGCTCTGCCACTTCCTACCTGGGTCACCTTGGGGGAGCCACTACTCTTTTCTGAATGGTGATATCCTCTATGAAATGAGAAGGTCATGTTGGGTGATCTAATATCCGATCAAGCTCTAAATCTGATAACAATGAGCTCTGAGATCTCTTCTAGTTCAAGTTAGTTCTATAAGCCAGTGATTTGTAAGGCCCTTTATAATTTGAAACCTATGATCCTTAGTGTGTGTATGTATGTATATGCACACATGTATGCACCCATACATGTGTGCATATCTATACACATACATTTATCTATATGTCTTTCTTGAATATATAAAGTAAGGGTTTCTTCCCTCTGGAAATTAGTAGGAAACATACTTCTTTTCCCCACTATTAGACAATATATTCCAAGTTCCTGCAGAAGGAAAAGAAATTATTTCACTATCTTGATTTTAACCATTCATACTTATCATCATTTGAAATCTGATTTAGTCTCTATTTTACACACACACACACACATACACACACACCACAACATTTTGTGTATTCACTTCTCATGAAATTATCTTTATTAGCTAAAGTGTAGTGATAATTTGGGGTCCAGATTGGAGAAAGTGAAAAATAAAGCCCTGGCACTCACACCTCCTCAGGAACCTCTGCCCCTGAAGCATGTCCCTACCTCTGGTTGGAGAGAGGGAGGGTGGACATTGGAGAGCTATTCCTCGAATCTCCATAAAAGAAAGCTGCCCAGGGTAGCCATGCCATCATTTCCCATCCAGTTTAAGAACCTTTTCATATCTCCATACCAGGTTCCTTCCCTCTCTCTGGTCTGTACCCTTTTATCCCTACAACCTTTTCAACTTCTTTTTATGTGTTTTTTCTTCCATTAGATTATGATCTCAGGGACAACAACTGTCTTTTGCTTTATTTATTTATTTATTTTATTTCTACCACTTGGCAATGCCTACTATATAGCAGGATCTTTAAAAAGCTTATTGAGGAACAACTTTCTCCTCTTGAATGTTTTCTTTTTGCTTTTTTTTTTTTTTTTAAAGAAGTTGTCTTCAAATGCATCTCTTATTCATATGCTGGTACTCTGATACAGATAAAATATGTGAATATGTTTTTTAAGCTTCTCTTGTGATAGTTCACAGAATTTTTACTTTGCTCAAAATCTTGAATCAAAACTAGGAATCTATAGTTTTGCTTTGCTCTTTGTTCATTCATTCAACAGTTTTATTATTGAAGACATATAGAAGGCATTATGATAGGTTCTAAGATGGATAGATGCAATGGATAGATATAAAAGAGGCATGAGACAGTTCTTGTCTTCCAAGAACATATATTATTTAATGAGAAGTGAGACAGAATTGGCTAAGCTACATGTTTACATGTTTCCATTCTAGAAAATGATTGCTTCTATTTGCTTAAAAAACCCAAGGTGAATATTAAAAGGGAAAATAAGTTATATTCTCCCAGTGCTCAGCCTGTTCCCCTTGGAAGGATGAGTTAAGTACCTTGTAAATAATTAAGTTTCTCAAACCACTTCACAGATTTTAATAGGGCAGGGTGATTATGTTCGTTCTTATGACCAAGCTTAGGGTATATCACTCTGTTTAGGGCCCTTCTCATCTCATGTTTTTATGCCTGTGAGACTTAAGGGCTAAATATTTCTGATTCTTTCCATCCCTTTATATCATGGTCTAAAGACTCTTTATCATTCTGATAGCCATCCTCTGAATGCTTTCCAGTCTATCAATTCCCTTAAATCTGGCATTTCAAACTAAATAAAAGTATGACCAAGTTGGGGCATAGTAGTTGTTGCCTCTCTAGGTTTGGATGACCTTTCCTAGTGCAGTCTAAAATTACAATAGCTTGTTTTTAGCTGCCATATAATACTTATAATATAAAACTTGGAGTCCCCTGGAACTTTTCCAGTTCCCTCTAGCCATATTCCCGTTATGGATTCCATTTGACCAAGATTCAATGATAGCTATTAAGTAATTTTTTTCTTCTAAATTAGAAACTCTAGCTCATTTTGCATGTTCTCTCTACTTTGTGCATGTGTGTGTACACATCTGAAATAGATATTTCACAAACAGTACTTTCTGATAAATGTAGGGGAATGGAAAGAACACTCAGTTTGAAGTCCGAAGAACTACACTGGAATTGTCTTGACTTTTCCACTTATGAAGTGGCAATGAGGGGAAAATAATTTCAGCTCTCTATACCTTATTTTTCTTACTTGTGAGGTGAAGATAGTAATATACACTTATCACTTGTGATTGTTTTTAGAGTCAAATGGGATAATATACATGGAGATGTTTTGTAAGGTACAATTTATATAGAGATAAACTATTAGATTATAAAGTCCTTGCATGAGGGACTGTCATTTTTCATCTTTGCAAAAAGCTGATGCTTAATTCATGCTTTTAGAAGTGAATTGAAGACTTAAACTATTGGAACAAAATGAATGGTTTTACGAATTATATTTGTTATTTATTTTGTTATATTGAATATGCCACCTTGTCTTCTGACCTTGAATCTTGCTACATAGAGTTGCAAAAGAGCATAAAGAAAGATTGGGTAGGAGGAACAGCTGTCTCAACCATTCAACAGTCTTTTCTGTGCCTAATAAGAGAGAAACAAAGGATTAGAATCATAAAATTGGAAAGCTGGAAGGGGCTTCATCAAATCCAATATTTTTATTTAACTGATGAAGAAATTGAGGGTCAGAGAAGCAAGGTTCCACATAGGGTGGAACCAGGGCTAGAACTTACACATTCCAATTTTCTGTGCATCACATTATTACATCCCCTCAGGTAGAGAAGTAAACATTTCTTTTAATACTACAAGTTATCGTATATGGCTATTCTTTGTGGAAACTTTCTTTGATAGTCAAATCTTCCTTGAAAGACCTTAAATGCTGCAGACTGGTGATATCTTCCTCTACAGCCCCTTGATTGCCCTTTCTCTTTCATATTCCCAAATGCATAGACTTTCTCTATCATTGTCACTCTATGCCAGATTTTGATTTTTGGTGTCTTCCTTCTCTCAGAACCAGTCCAGCAGTGGGGAGAATCAGCATCCCTTTGAGAACAATATGATATTGGAGAATTGGAACAGAAAATTCCAATTTCAGTGTATTTAGTGATGGGGAAATGCACATTTACCAATTAGATTAGTTTTACCTGGCCAATTAAAAAATCTCCCCCCCCCATTGCTAACTTTTTTATCTTCTACTTCTAATTATTTTCATTGTCTGCATTTCCTTTAAACATCAGGTTGCCTTGTAAAACTTAACTCGCAACTCATAAATAAGATTTTTGATACGTTTCCCATCTGAATACAGGTTGCCAAGTACTCACCATCTCTTGGCAAAAGCTCCATTGCTACTTTCTTTTTTCATTGATTTAGTTATTTTCAGAGTATGTGAAAATCTCTTTTTGACATCCAGTTACATTTGAGTATAGGACTGCTCCTAAGAAAGCAGAGATTTTCATCTTCTCAGAAGTAGCCTTTGTATAATGCAAAGAGCACTGATCTTAGAGTAAAGACTCTTGGGCATGAATTTTGGCTGTTCCACTTAATAGCTATGTGACTTTGGCCCTTACTTTTATTAAGCCAGAATTTCCCTATTTATGAAATGGGGAGATTGCTGGGGCTACTTATCTCATAGGGATATAAAGCACTTTATAAAGCTTTATATAGATGTCAGCATTATTAGTTCAGCATGATGAGTACTATCCCAAAAATGATTACACATTTATTTCACTTTCTTTTTGGATACATTTATATTTACAGGAATGAAACTTTGATTTAATAGTTTTGTTAATGTTCTAATAAAACATTTTTTTTAAATTTGCGAAACATATGTATGGGTAATTCTTCAACATTAACCCTTACAAAGCTTTCTGTTACAAATTTTTCCTCCCTACTCCCTACCCCTTCCCTAGATGGCAGGATATCCACTACATGTTAATTATGTTAAAATACTTGACAAATCGAATATATGTGTACATATTTCCACACTTATCATTGTAGTGCAAAAAAAATCGTATCTACAAGAAAGAAAAATCAGATAAAGGAAACACAATGCAAGAAAACATTAATCGAGAGCATGAAAATGCAAAACATTTTTTAAAAAAAGTCATTTCCCAGTAATCTCTCATAGCTGGTGAATATTCTATTATCCCAAATAAATAAAGTCAAATGAAATAAATATTTAAAAATAGATACTCTGAGTTCCACTTTTTTTGTGTTGTTTTCTTTTAGATCAGGGCTTTGTAAAATTTTTCCATTCATAATTCCATTTTGCCCAAGAAATTTTTGTGTTCTCAGGTTTATAAGTATATAAAATAGATATACACATGTATAATAGGTATACAAACTAAACATTTACTGATAATAAATTATAATTTCACAGCCATCACATTTAGTTATGAGAAATCATATGGGGTCATGAACCAGTTTAAGAAGCTGGGCTTCAGATTATTATGGTCAGTTGTATGAATTGTCTTTCTGTTTTTTACTTATCTGCTTAACACTAATTCTTGCAAATCTTCCCAAGTTATTCTGAATTTTTCAGAGCTGTCATTTTTATGGCACAGTAACAATCCACTATATCCTTATATAAACTGCCATTTGTTCAGCCATTCTTCCAATTGAGGAAGACTGTTTCCTTCCTGCTTTCTTTTAACTTCTTTGCTAAAAGAAAAAGTGCTGCTTCAAATGTTTTTTGGATATTGGTGAACTTCTCCTTTTTCTTTGATTTCCTTGGGAGTGGGTGGTAATGGTATTTTGGGGGCTAAGGTGACATTTGGGGTAGTTGTTTTTAAAGTTTAATTCTGAATTATCTTCTGGAACAATTGGACCTATTTATAACTCACAATAATGTATTCATGTATTTGCCTATGCAACGTTGATGGAACTCTTGTAATCTGATGAGTGAGATGTCTTAATTTAGATTTTTCTTATTATTAGTGAATTTGATGATTCTTTTCTATGGTTTTTGAGATCTTGAATTTCTTATTTTGAAAACACTGATCATATCCTTTGACTCCATATGGTTGAAGAATACTTGCCATTTGAGAATATTTGTATAAATTTCCTAAATGTCTTAAAAATGAGACCATTTGAGATATGAAGCTACATAAGATCATTATCAGAGACTTTTGTTGCAAAGATCTTCTACAATTAACTGCATCTCTTCTAATTCTAAGTGCTTTTGTTCCTGTTAGAGTTTTTATATTTTTATTTAATGGAATCAAAATTTTCTAGCTTAATCTTCTATGATCACTGTATCTTGTGTAGTTAAGACTTCTTCCCTTAACCATAGGTGAGAAAGATTCCCTTTGGGAACATGCAGTTGAAAGTGAAGCAACCATCCAGCAACTTGGATCAATTTTTAGATCCCTTACATAATAATAGCAGCTGAAGTTTTGGTATCACTTTCAGATTTGCCTAGCACTTTGTAGACAAGAATCTCAGCTGATCCTTCGGATAATCTTGTTATTGCAGTAATCTTGTTAATCTTATTATTGTCTCTACTTAAGTACTTGAATGACTGAACAAATCACTTCCCCTATCTGGACCTCAGTTTTCTGATCTGTAAAATGAGAAAGTTCCAGGACATGACCTGGAAGGTTCCTTTTAATTCTACATTGTGCCGATGGTTACCCAACTTGTAAGTATTTTGGCAGTATTCAAACTCAGGTGAAGTCCAACACTCTGGTCAATGTGTCAGGATTTATTTCCCCTGGATAAAGCCCTTATCATTTAAAAAAGTATTTTCATAGATAGTGACCTATTCATAGAGCACATAATTACACATTGTATGATGCTCATTATCACTTTTTGAGCTTCACAGAAACTTTGGCTCTAATATTTCAGACTATGTTTAGGAACACACAGTGCTGCAAAAGAGAAACAGACATACAGCCCTCCACTAATCACATTCCACATAGTTACACTGCTTTGGCACGAGGTGTTGTTATTTGTTGTTATTGTTTAGTTATTACAGCAGTGTCTCACTTTTCATGACCTCTTAGAGTTTTATTGGCAAAGATATTGGAGTTTGCCATTTCCTTCTCTAGCTCATTTTATAGATAAGGAAATTGAGGCAAATAGGATTAAGTGATTTGCCTAGGGACACACAGCTAGACAGGACACCATTGTTTTGCTTCCTTTTAACAGAGCCTTTGAAGACTCTGACTATGATGCACAGGGCATTTTAGGGATACACCAGAGGTCTAGAATCTCCTATTTTATATTTATTGTCTATAGGAAGAGAGGTTCAGACCAGAACTCAGGGATTCTAAGCTAATATTCTTTACATTGAACCAAAGTTCCCCAAATATTTAGAGTGATTGAATACTTTACTAATTCCAAAGCACAGGACCCCATTGTTCCTTCAGCAACTATTTTTTTCTTTGACTCATCTATGAAATTATACTTTGCCTTCAGAGATGCTACATCCAAGGGCTGTGATTTAAAACAAACAAACAAACAAAGACAGCCAGAGAAGTAGATCTTGCTCTATAGATGTGTGCAAACCTATATAGTGCCTCATGTCATCCTGATATGGGGTCAACCCAAGACATTGTGACATGGGCCAACTTTATCTTTGGTTCTTCCCATGCTTATCCCCATGTCTTGGTGATCTCCTGTCACATCCACTTAAATTTTTCCTTTTTCATCTTCCCTGGATATAGAATTAAATTTGTCTATTTTGTATCTCTGTTATGTATTCTGATGTTCCCCTGAATGAAGGTGCCAATTCAATTCAACATGGATTTATTTTAAAAAAAAATTAATAGTATTTTATTTTTCCAAATACATGCAAAGATAGTTTTCAACACAACATTAAGCACCTACTATGAACAAAACATTGTGACTGGCACTCAGGTTACAAATATAAAGTAAAAACAATAACAAAAACAATAAAAGCCTTGCCTTCAAGAAGCTTACATTTTACAGGAGGGATAAGTATACATAGCACCATTTGAAGAGCAGGGTGAGAGCACAAATATCCAAGGGCATGAGGAAAACTTTTCCGTGGTAGATGACACATAAGCTAATTCTTTTATTTATTTATTTATTAAAGCTTTTTATTTTCAAATCATATGCATGGATAATTTTTCAACATTGAGCCCTGTAAAACCTCATGTTCCAATTTTCCACCCTCCACTAGATGGCAAGTAATCCAATATATATTAAACATGGTAAAATATATGTTAAATCCCATATATGCATACATATTTATACAATTATCTTGCTGCATAAGAAAAATCAGATCAAAAATGAGAAAGAAAATAAAATGCAAGCAAACATCAACAAAAAGAGTGAAAATGCTATGTTGTGATCATATTCAGTTCCCACAGTCCTCCCTTTCGATGTAGATAGTTCCTTTCATCACTAGATCATTGGAACTGGCCTGAATCATCTTATTGTTGAAAAGAACTACATCCATCAGAATTGATCATTGTATAATCTCATCATTGCAGTGTGCAATGATCTTCCGGTTCTGCTCACTTCTCTTAGCATTAGTTCATGTAAGTCTCTCCAGGCCTCTCTAAAATTATTCTTCTGATCATTTCTTATAGAACAATAATATTCTATAACATTCATATAGCATAACTTATTGAGCCATTTTCCAATTGATGGGCATCCTTTCAGTTTCCAGTTTCTTGCCACTACAAAAAGGGCTGCCATAAACATTTTTGAACATGTGAGTCTCTTTCCCTCCTTTAAGATTTCTTTAGGATATAGGCCCAGCAGAAACACTGCTAGATCAAAGGGCATCCTAAGCTAATTCTTGAGGAAGCTAGGGTTTCTTTCTAAGAGGCAGAGGAAGGAGTGTGCTCTAGGCATGGGGACAGCCTGTGCCAAGACATGGGGACAGGAAAAACCAGAACATAAGCAAATAAGTCATGTTTGGATCAAACATACTGAGAGGCAGAGGACTATTAATGAGCTGGAATCTCCTTCAATCCCTAACCTCCCACAAAAGGTCTTTCTGTGATTGTGTCTGTGTTTTATTAAGTGATCTCTTTTGGGTGGGATACTTTCTGTACTGGAATTTATGAGTCCTGTCCAGTTGCTTGCAATGGATTTGCATAGGCTGGCATCTGTCATACCTGGAACATATCTCCCCTATATCTCTGCTTGTTGAAATTCTCCTCTGCTCTTAAAACCTAGCTCAAGTCCTTATAGAAGCATAAGATGCTTGTTTTGAAGTTGAAAGGGAAGCAAAAACAAGCAAACAAACTACATAATTTCTAAAGCCTTCTATGATTCCTTTCTTATGCCCCAGGAAAAAGTGAGCTCTCATTCATCAAATAACAACTAATAGTAACAGCTAATATTCATGTGGTATTTTTAACATTTGCAGAATATTTTATATATATATATATATATATATATTATTGCATTTGATTTAATTTTCACAACTATGGAAGGTAAGTAATACTTTTATTCTCTTTTTACAGATGAGGCAACTGAGACTTAAAGCCAAAATGCTTAAGGCATTTTCTCAAAATCCTTTTTTTTTGTTTTTATCACATTTCAACTTGGATCATTATTATTTGTGTACCTAGCTTTATATGGCAATAAGATTGCAAGCATTTTGAGGATGGGGATTGTGCTTTTTTTTTTCCCCTTCCCAGCTTTGTATCTTTAAGTGCCTGCCTCAGGAAGGGCATATTGTAGGCACTCAATAATGTTTTTGTTTTTGTTTTTTCCACCTGAGGAATAACTTCCTAATAATTCGAATCATCCAGGGAATGAACAAGTTCCTGTAATAGGTCACAAGTTTCCTCTGATGAGAGCTCCAAGTAGAGATTGGATAATCCCTTATCAAAAATTCTAATGGAGGCCAAACCTATTATATAAAGAAGGGTTGGATGAATCTTTTGAGATCTTTCCCAAATCTAAATTCCCATGATTCTGTGCATTGAATTGGCTTCAGGAATTGTAGTGGACTGAATAGACTCCACTGGCATTAAAATCAGGAAACAAGTTCAAATCTTAATTCATATAGTAGCAAGCTGTGTAAATGTGAACAAGTCCAGTAATGTTAAGCTCAGATAGAAACAGGAGCCATTAATCTATAAATAAGCATCCCTGTGAATATTCACTTTATTTTAAAATGTAGTCTTGTCCATGTTTTGTTCTATTCTTATTTATTTTGTTAAATATTTTCCAATTACATTTTTTTCCCCCAGTTATTGTGTCTGAGACAATTGGGATTAAGTGACTTGCTCAGGGTCATATAGCTAGTTAATGTTAGGTAAATATTAGTGTTAACTCTGAGGTCAAATTTGAACTCAGATCCTCCTGACTTCAGGGTTGGTGCTCTGCATTATCTAGCTGCTTCTTCCAATTCCATTTTAATCTGCTTTGGCAGCATTTAGGAGCAGGATGGTTTGACACCTCTGACTTAAACTGTCAAAGCTTTAAGCTTCCTTATCTTCTGAAACTGGCTCGATAATACTTGGGATAATTATTGATCCTATGATTTGTAGTGGGAAAACTGCTACATTTGTGTGAGTTATTGTTATTATTTATGTTGAAAAGAAGCATCAGGTCACCTTGAACCATTTAGCATTCTGTACCGGGTCAAGGTCAAAGTCAGAATGTTTTTTCTGTTTCTCTTCTCTGTTTATTGTTTCATTTCCAAAAGAAAATCTCATTTTAATCAGAATCCCCAGATTTTAAAAAGTTGACTATTTGAAAAGATAAAGGCTTATTGAATGTTACTCCATCCATAGTCCTTTCAATCATGCAAATTTCCTTGCCCACAATCACCAACTCTAAAACTGAGCTCTAGAAACCATATACTTCCTGATGTTTTCAGTGAGTGCCAACTTTAATCATAACAGGCACATCTCAGCCATGGGCAAATCCACTGTGCTGGAGTGTCTTGAGGCCATGAGGAGACCTCAAGAATGATTGTCTGTTTGCTTGCTACCCACACGATAACACCGATCTTCAGTTAGCTTGCTTAATGTCTCATTGGAGGGAGGCTGGAGTGCTGGTAGTGGAGTCACATTTCTACCAAAAGCAAGTACTGGTCTGGCTGCTAATTCCCCAGAAAACAAAAACAAAACCTCACAATTTAGATGCTGGAGAAATGATCTTTCCTCACCAGAAGGAAGGAGCCAGTTGGGCTCAAGATACATTCAGATTTGTTGGCTTTGCAATACCATGGGTTTCTTTCGGCTGTTCAGTCTCAACTGAAGGAGGCAGGAGAGACATTGTTTTTAAGATCAAATTGCTTATTTCCATAGGAATTTAAGGCAGTTGAGGATGGGGTTTGGGTTCTACTGACAGGCTGAATGTCAGGGTGGGATAAGTGCATGCTCCTCTTAAAGTACTTTGAATGTTTGGACTTTTTAAAATGAAAATTATAGGTGCCAAAAAGCTGGCCAAGAATAATGAACACAAAATCAACAAGTTAAACAAGGATTTCAGTCAGGTTGGCACCAAATTGTCCCAACTTAGGGGCCTGGTGATCATATTATGACTTAAGCAGCTTTGCTGAGGAAGCGTGGCCACTTAGCACACTTTGGCTCCACTGTCTGCTTCGTGATGACGTGACCTTGACCTTAACTTTGTACAGAATGCTAAATGGTCCAGTGTGACCTGATGCTTCTTTGCGACATAAATAATAACAGTAACAGCTCACATGCATGTAGTATTTTCCCTGCTACAAATTGTAAGGTAAATCATTCTCTGGAGTATTATTTTCTCAGTTTCATGAGTTTAGGAAACTAAACATGATTGGACTTAAGGAGATGGTGGAGATGGGAGGGCATGGCAAACTATACAGTTGATTAGGTAATCAATTTACATTAGCTTAATTTAGGCAACTAAGCAGTGCCATGGATAGAATACTGGTTCTGCAGTTCAAATCTGATTTTCTATACTAAATATAGAATAATGGGCAAGATAATACCTATCTGCCTCAGTTTCTTCCTCTATAAAATGGAAGTGATAACAGAACAGACCTCCTGTCAGAAATATCCTGAGCTCTCCATCCGCTACAGCACACTGCTCTCTTAACATGTAACCTGGTAAAGTGAAGATTAAAGGAACATGTACCTTTGCCTTGCACCAAAGAAGGTTGGAATAGTCAGATAAGACTGTTCTATTAGGAAGGTAATTCTGTAAATCCTAGGCTGGGATCTGTGACAAATTACTCTGACTGAAAGGATAGTGTGTTTTATAGGTGACCTTTTATAGCTAAGCAATAAATCTTCACTGGGTTCATCCAGCTGCCATTGACTGACAAACTGCCACTCTCTAATGCACTTGGGGGACCGGGCTTTTGTAAGCAGTGCCTGGATCGATGCCCCCTCCATGCCATGAAAACAGGTATTATTATTATATATGTCTCAGGTGTGGGGGGAGGAGTCTCTGATGGCCCCTGCAGATAAATCTTCCCTCGATTACTTCTTCAAAGCTTTCCCTCCATCTCCTCCATAATCCTAGGACAGGGAAAAAACTTCTATATCAAAGCTGCTTATTCTACCCTGTTCTTGGAAAACTGCTGGAAGGAGTGATAGCAACCTTTTATCAAATTAGATTCAAATTCATCTTATTCAGAAATAATTTATTAAGCACCCATTATTATTTCATCTTTATATATTGTGTCTGTGTGTGTTTATGTTTTGTCTGCCTTACAATTCAATTTTGCAGACATTTGTTAATTATCTTCTTTGATCAAGTTGCTGTATTAGGAGCACAGTAATAACCAGAATCCGAAGCATTTATTTAGTGCATGTCAATCACTATGATAGGCACATAGTGATACAGAAACAAAAATCGAAGCAATTCTTACTTTCAAGGAGATTTGTAAGAAACACACTCGAAAATATCAAAGAAGATGAAGTTCCTCCATTTATAGAGCTTGCAAAATAATCGGGGAGGAATGGCTCTCATATATAAAAATAAACACAATAAGAAGAATAATTTTGTGAGAATATGAGGGACATAAATTGCTTTTCAAAGAGGAAGTACAGTCATTTCTCTAAGATCCCTTCCAACTCTGAGATTCTAAGAGAAGGTGGCTCTTAAAAGAATGGGTTAGATTTCAATAGGGGGTTGTGGGGGAGGGTGGTCCATGAGTAATGTCACCCGGTAAATAATAAAGCTGGGTTTTGAATTCAGGTCTTCTCACTCCAACAATGAACAGTTGCTATGACAGTTCTAATGATGGAAAACTCCCTATTCTTAGTGTAGAAGCTAGACTGGTAATCTTATTCCCAGTGAGAAACTTCTTTTTACCAGTGTAGGCTAAAACATTCTCTGCAACTTAGAGTAATGATTTTTGAAATGTATTCTGGGAACCACTGGAGGTTCCTGAGATCCTTTCAGGTGATCTACAGGATGAAATTTTTTTCCACAATAATTTAAAGATATTTTAATTTCTGATAATACTAATAGATGTAACCTATATAAATAAAAGCTCTTTGGCATCTCAATAATTTTTCAATCAATTGATACACATTTATTGAACACTTACTGTGTGCTAGTAAGATTGTAAAGGGAGACTGAGACCAAAAAGTGTGAGAATGACTAGTATAGAGTTTCTGAGAGCTCTAAGTGACTTGCCCAGGGTTATATAGCCAGTATTTGCCAGAGGCAAAGTTTGAATTCTGTTCTTCCTGACTCCAAGGCCAGCTGTCTACCCATAATGTCATATTGCCTCTCTTAATATTTTTTTCTATGGGACAAAAAAAGTCTGCCTTTTAATAGGTACCCATAAAGACCAAAGAACCCTCCAATCAAAATTAACTCTTTTTTTTGTTTATTAAAGCTTTTTATTTACAGAACATATGGGTAATTTTTCTACATTGACCTTTGCAAAATTTTCTGTTCCAAATTTTTCCCTCCTTCCCCCCACCCTTTCCCCTAGATGGCAAGTAGTTTAATATATGCTAAATATGTTAAAATATATGACAAATCCAATATATGTATACATATCTATACAGTTATCTTGCTGTACAAGAAAAATCATATCTAGAAAGAGGAAAAAAACAACCTAAGAAGGAAAACAAAATGCAAGCAAACATTCACAGAAAGCATTAAAATGCTATGTTGTGGTCCACTCTCAGTTCCCACAGCCCTCTCTCTGGATGTATATGACTTTCTTTATCACTGAACAATAGGAACTGGTTTGAATCACCTCATTGTTGAAGAGAACCATGCCCATCAGAATTGACAAAATAAACTATCAAAGATTTATTCTTTAAATGGAGTGGCAGTCAGGTGGCTCGGTAGATAGAGCATTAGCCCTTAGGAGGATCTGAGTTCAAATATGACCTCAGACATTTATTAGCTTTGTGACCCTGAGCAAGATACTTAATCCCTATTGCTTACAAAAAAGATGACATTTCTGACTCTTTAAGATGTAGAGGATATCTTGCAAAGTAAAGGTGTTTTCTTGGAGGACCTCAAATTATACTATGTGAGTGGCCTTCTATTCTGCCTAAAGATTAAGACCAACCTGTTTTTCTTGTGATAGGTGAAAGCTGCTTCTGACCTTGGACAAGAGCATGGGTGTTGTCCTTCAAACTTTTTCTTAGTATAAAAGACCTAGTGAAGCTCTTCCCACTTTCAGGCTTGAAGAGCCTATGAAGGGGATGGTGTCCCTGGAAACAAATCTACTTTCACAGCTACAAGTGTGCTTTGTAGACTTTGGAGTCCTGCTGAGTGAGGGCCTTTAAAAATGTTTTGCATCATCTCCAGCCCGGTGTTATTTGTGTCCTTGGGGTAAGGGACATTGTGACTTGGAGAAATCCCTTCCTTAGATGAGCTGAATCAGAACAGGGCTATTAATCCCAGCAATATTTCCTGTCTCTGAAGTTTGCTGCTAGGCCAACCACACCTGCCTTGAGTTCCAATGCCAGGTCTTGCTGTAAGAGCTTCAGAACTCTATTTTTGGTGATTTCTTCTCAGCACAAATACGTGTTTGTTGGGAGTCAGCATGGGATGACTTGGTTGGCTTTTTTGACTGACTGCATTAGAATATCTATTACCTAGCTCAGATGGATTTCCTTGATTAGTTTTCCCCTTTACATAATCATGCTTTTGGGCAGCAGGATTGGATGCTTTTGTGTCCAATCAGGTCCCGTGTTAACAGGGTTTGGTCCACAAAAGGACAAGATATGACACTTTATTGATAGTCTGACTTCCTTCCCTCTTCTGGGGCTATCAAGAGCTGACTCATGCCTTGGTCTTAATTTATCTTTTGTATTTACTATAACTGGAAATGAAAGGAAGGCCATGTACATGATCCTTCATTTAGTTCTGTGATATTATGACTCATTTTCATCTTCATTTGATTCTTTGGCCAACAAAATCAAACTGGAGAACTCCTTAGCTTTTCTTTATTTACAGTGGTGTATCCTAAATCTAAGCCTGGCTTCTAGTCCTGGCTTAACCTTTTATTAACTATGTGATATTGAGTAAGTCATTCGCCAGGGTTCAAATGAGACAATGTTTATGAAAGTGCTTTGGAGTTATAAAGCACTATGTAAATAAAAGTTAATATTATTGTCATAATAACAATTATCATACAATGTTGTATAATATTATTAACTATTATAATTATTACTAAAAATTAACCAAGCTTACTGTCTGCCAATGGAGGCTACTTTAATGAGTTTTTAACTAATATGGTCTAGGGTTCAGATTAAAGACAGAAAGTGAGTCAGTCAATAAAAGCTTGTTAAGTACCTACTTTGCATAAAGCAAAAAATAATCCTTACTCTCAAGGAGTTCTTAATGTAATCTCACTCTATCACCTCTGTTTTTTTTTTCTTATTACCTTCTTATCCTGACTCAGTGAATGAGTAATATCATACACAATCACATTAGAAGTATAGGGGAAGCTAAGATCTAGATGGAGATGGTCTAGTCTTAAGTCCTACATTTTATAGAAAAGTAAATTGAGGTTGAGAAAAGTGCAGTGATGTATCTAAAGTCGCTGGAACAGAAAGTCAGGTTTTTGGGTTTCAAGTTGTTCTGCAACACAACATGCTAATTTGATGTTGGTTTGCAGTTCTGAAGGAACTTTATCTGCACATATTTCAATGAGACTGTATCCTGATGTTCCAGGAAGCAAAGGGCAGAATATGAATTTGCCATTGGTGTGGGGAGAATAAAGGATTTAATGACCTTTATGAGTCAACCAATAACGAACACCTGAGTCTCCCAAAGTGTTTTTGTCAACTTGCTTTTCTCTAATCAGAGGTCTGGTTTGGGAGACACAGAAAAGTCAGGATTGGATCTGTGTTTAAGAAAACAAACAAATCCAAATATAACCATATCCCCCTCTCCCACTTCTCCCCTCCTTTTTCTTTGGCCACCTGCCATCTTTTTTCTTTCCTACTGGAAGCCAGAACTGAGGTCTGGCTCCAAGCAAGGCTGGGATGTTCCATTTCTTCAAAGCCTGAAAGTCCTTGGTTAGGCCAAACTTCTTCTAGTGGTTTCTTGGGCCTTGTTTTTCTTCACTCAGAGACAGTAGAGTTTCAGATAAATAAGAAAGCTGTGTCTTCTTGTCCATTTCCCTCTTTCGCCCCCCCAAAGGTCAAATAAAAATCTCTCAGTCAGTTTCTCTTCTAGCCACAGAATAGCCATTACTCTGTCTTTACAGGTCACTTTTCTCTAGCAAACTGGCAAGATTCAGCCTTTCTCATAACCTCAAGATAAACTTAACCCTCATTTTCCTCTTACTCAGTGATTCCTAAGCAATTTTCCTTGCCCTTGATAGTCATGATTTATTGAGTTTCTATTTTACAAAGAGGAAGTGCAAGACGCTATTAGACCATAAAAGTCTTTATTACTCCTTTATTGCATAAACCTCATAAGCAGAATCATAAGTTTAACATTTTTGAAAAGAGAATATTTACTGATTTTCTTTCCTGTCTCAGAAGCACACTGTAAGAAAATAAACAAAAAGATGTTTTTATCTATGCTGTTGTCCTGGCATCAGTGAATATTCTTCCCACACGAATGGCCAGTGAATAGTTGGACTAGTCTGCCAAAATGAGAAATCAATATTATTTTTATTTGTTCTCATTTTGAGAAGCAGTGTGGAGTAGCAGATGGTTGGACTGTCTGGGTTCAAATGGTGGGTTTGATAATCAGAACTCAGGTAGCTCAAGGCGTTAGACTTAAGGTCCTTGAAGACAGGAACTGTTTTTGCCTTCTTTGATTCTCAGCATTTGCCACAGTGCCTGGTATACAGTAGGTACTTAATAAAAGCTTGTCTAATTTGACTCCATGTTTTACTTCACGAAATTCTTTTGTTGACTAGTTGATCTGCCTCAGTGGAGGGCATTATCTCATCAGAGAAGTTCCTTATACTAGTGAAATCAAAATCTGGACAAACAAAAAATAAAACATCTCTTTTACAAGGAGACTTAAGTAGGATATCGGGATAATGCACAGGGACACCATTACAGTCAGTCATCACTGAGACTGAACTTGTTCTGGACTCTGAGAAGCTTGCTTTCAGTTAAGCATATTTGGCAGATTTCAGAGTCCTTATGGATAGACGGATCTACATAGTTACATTGGAAGCAACCATTGGACTAGACCTCTGCTTGCTGGAGAGTAAGGCTCCATGTTAAGCCTGGGCTAAGCTCAATACCTTTTGTTTCTGTTTCTGTGACTCGATTAGGAAGATGAGTCGTAGGTAAGTCCACTTGCCTGAATGTTTTGCATCTCTGTGCCATGATTGGCATATAACTATGAACCTAATTATGTCTGAAGTGTTACGATGGGGCTAATCATATCTACCTCATATGAACCAAGTTTTTCTTTTCTCAAATGGATCATGAGATTCTTTTAGTTGATTGTCTGCAGATCCTATCGGCTTCTTGGAGGTGGTTTGGTCTCTTTTGGTAGTAGTGGGAATCCAACACACATAAAACAACTGAAGGACACTTGTAATTAATAAATGTTCAACTGAATGATGGAGATAATCAATGCTGTTAGAATTCAGAGAAGGGAATTATAAGTTAGGGTTCAAAGCATCTCCAGAGAAACTTTTTTTTTCTTTTTTTATAAAGCTTTTTATTTACAAAACATGAGTGACCTTTCAACATTGACCTTTGCAAAAAAACCTTTTTTTCCCCCAAGCTTTTCCTTTCCTTCTCCCCACCCCCACCCCTAGATGACAGGTAATCTAATACATGCTAGATAGGATAAATTATATGACAAATACAGTACATGTATACATATCTATACAGTTATCTTACTGCACAAGAAACATCAGATCTAGAAAGAGAAGAAGAAAAAAAACAACCTAAGAAGGAAAACAAAATGCATGGAAATATTCACAGAAAGCGTTAAAATGCTGTGTTGTGGTTCACTCTCAGTTCCCACAGGCCTCTCTTCCAGAGAAACTTTAGAGAGGATCTGACCCAAGAAAGTTCATGGGATTTAGAATTGGAAGGAACCTTGGAAGTCATCTGGTCTGAACCTTTTATTTGACAGATGAGGAAACTAAGGCTCACTCAGGTGATTTGTCTTGCCTAAGGTAGTAACTAGCAAAGTTAGAGTTTGAACTCATCATTTTCTGACACCTGATTTAGTGCTCTGTTCTTTCCTCTTATACCATACTGAGCTGAACCTTGAAAAATGTGTAGATTTTTACTTGTTAAATTTAAGTTTTTTCTATTGCCTGGAGTTAGTTACCCTATTGGTTTATTGTTTTTTTTTTGATGGGCAAAATTAGCATGCATGAATGCATGCTTGGATGTATCTACCCACATACGTATACTATACACGATAGTGATAGTTCAGAAGGACATAGAATTATGACTTTTAATTATCAAGATGATCTAAATTTGTGGACATCTCCATGGTAGAAGGTCTAACTCTTATTCATGGTTGGTTGGAACTGAGGATATTCTTTTCCCCTTATATGGTGGGATGGCAGGGGAGGGGATTTTCTCTGCTGTAAAGCAGATGTGGGATAAAGAGGGTGTTTTATGGATCTCACTACAATATGTGTGGTTTCATCATTTGTTTCATGTTTGGCAGCTGGGGATTGTGGCTTTGCTGCTCGTTGCTTGAGGAGCTATGACTGTGACACAGAAGTTGTCTCATGAGGATATTATTGTTTAAATGTTAAAATTTAATGCAGTATAAAATGGGTCATGTGGCTTTCCATATCATTCTGTCAGAACCATCTGGAAGGACATTTGCATTCTGGGATACCCCAGAGGTCAGAAGAAGTCATTTTTCATTTACCACTGGATATTTTGGCTTCAGTGACTAGTGGTATCTCAGTAGCCAAGCAATGTTTAGGACCATGAGTCCCCTCTGTCAACAGAGGCCACATAAGGTGGAGAAAAATACCCTTGGCCACATTACCTCATCATCTAGCTTTGTCCTTTTCTTTTTTATCCCTGACTGTTAGGTACTGGCCTTTCATTTTCACCATTTCTCTACTTTCTTCCTTTCTTAAAATAATGATAATTATTTCTTAAATAGAATGACCCCCCATTTTTAACCACTTGAAAATTGATTCATATTATTACACAAAGACTCTCCTGGGAGAGAATTGGGTAACAATGACATCCCCTCTGCTTTAGGATGCAGAAGCAAAGAGAAATTTAATAATTGATGTATGATTTATCAGGGTTTAGTGGTAATAATAAAATTAGTGTAAATGCCTTCATAAGGTTTGCCAAGTGTTGTTTTTTTAAACATCATCTTATTTAATTTTCATAACAATCCAGCAAGATAGGTGCTATTATCATTCCCATTTGACTGGTATAACAATTAAAATTCAGAGAGAGGTTTAGTGACCTCTTTAGGGCCACAAAGCTGGTAAATGAATGAGCTAAGATTTGAATCCAAGTCTTTCTGATTCTGAGTGCATCATTTTGTCCTTAATAATGCCCTTTAAAGTGATGACTAGATCTGAGAGGAGATGTTTTAGCCAGAATTCAATATATTTTCCTTTATCCAGATGTGATTCTAGGATAAAGAAAGGAGGAAGGAAGTACATAGGGCTGATTAGCTATTCATCAATTATAGATCTAAGGAGGAAGAATTGATTTTGTTATTGAGATTAGAAAAAAACAACAATTGACAAATAGAGAAACAAAATGTGGTTATCTATCTTAAAGTTCCATTTGCAGAACAATCCCTAATGGGGGATGCTGTAGATGTATATGAAGACATGGACCTCAGAATAAACAGAAAAACTTTATTCCATGTGGCATGGTCTTATAAATTTTCAGGAGTATATTTCTATCACATCAACATGGTACATATGAATGGTTCATTCATCAATATAATGGAAAGAGCTCTAGAATTAGATTCCAATTAGAATTAAAAGACCTATGTTTTAAGTTTCTACTCACTCCCTGTGCAACTCTGCTTCAGTCATTTAATATTTATAAACCTCAGTTTTCTCATCTATAAAAGGGGAATAGTAAAACCTGTACTATGTACCTCATAGGATTATTATGAGACTTTAGTGAAATAAAAGACAGTGTGGCCTTGTGGCTGGGAAGCTTGGCAGTGAGTACATAGAATGCTAGGTTTGGAATCAGAAAGGCTCATCGTCACGAGTCCATCCTCACACACTAACTTCAGTGTAACCCTGAAGAAGTCACTTCAACTATTTGCCTCAGTATCCTCATCTGTAAAATGAGTTGGAAGAGGAAATGACAACTCACTCCAGGATCTTTGCCAAGAAAACCCCAAAATAGGGTCACAAAGAATCAGAAAGGACTGAAATGACATAATAACAAGTGGCCTTGTAGACAGAGAACTAGCTTCAAAACAGGAAAAGCTTGGTTGTCATTTACACAGGCTACATGGCTCTGGGTAATTCATCTTACTATATTATGCTAGGTAATACTATAATCCAATAAATTGGAAAGAAGTTATCTCCCTCCACTGGTAGGAGAAGTTACCTTTATTATCGAAATCATGGATCTAGTCCTTATCTTTATATAAAATGTCATATAAACATCAATTATTATTATCTGGTCCAGACCCCCTTATTTAATAGATGAAGGAAGAGAGGCTCAGGGTCATTCATGACTTGTTCAGAACCCTCCAGATAGCAAGAAGCAGAGCTGGTTTTCAATCTCAGTTTGCTCGATGTCTCCTGACTCCAAAGTCTGTTATCTTTCTTCTGCTCGTTCTCTTGTTTACCCTAGCCTCAGGCTTCAAGTCCTGGCAAAATTCCTCTTTCCCCATGCCTCAGCCAAAATGGCCAGTGCAACCCCATGGGTCTTAAATCTGGCCTCTGCCAGACCCTTGGTTTTTGTATGGGATTCAGCCATCCGCCGATGTTTAGATACTGCATGTGTCCCCTTAGCTGGAGCCCTGAAAGTGCTGCCGTGGCATTCCCAGAGAAGCCAACCAACTTAAAAGAAAGTGCCGTAAAGTAAATCACCAGGACTAGATGATTTTCATCCAAGAGTTGGGGAGGAAATGAAGTGTGAAATAGCCGAGATACTGATGAAGACATTAGTTCTTCTATATAACAGCAACTGTTCCAGAGCAGGGCGAGGCTGCTAACATGGTGACCTTATTGCTGGAGGGGAGAGATTTGTGGCCTAGCTGGCAGGCTTGGCCTATCTAGGCCACTTGGAACCAGGAATGCAAAGCCTAGCACAGACAACAGGGCTTTTTCTTCCTTTTAAGCAGGTAAGTGGGACCATCTTGTCGGTCTGAACATGGTAGCTGTATTGAGGAGTCCTTAGGAATTGAGATGCTCAATGTTCTACTCTGAGCCCTTGTGGAGCTATAGAATTGGAGTGGAGGTGGGGATAAGTTAAGATTGTGAGACTGTGTCACCCCTTACTCAATAAACTCCAGTGGCTTCCTTATTGCCTGCAGGTACAAATATAAAACGTTCTGTTTGGCATTCAAAGCCCTGGTCTTCTTAAACTTTAATCCATGATACATAGCCTTCAGTTCAGTAACACTGGCCTTTCATGGACAAGACATTTCACCTCTGGGCATTTTCTCTGGCTGTTCCTCACACATGGAATGCTCTTCTTCCTCCCCTGTGACTACTGGCCTTTTTTTAAGTCCCACCTAAAATCCCATCTCCTACAGAAGATCTTCCCAACCTCTCTATATTTCACTGCTTTCTCTCTCTTTAATTCCTTTTTATCCTGTAAAAATAAAAAGGGCAGCTAGTTGGTATAGTGCATAGAGCATCAGCCCTAAAGTCAGGAGGACCTGAGTTCAAATATGGCCTCAGACACTTAACACTTCCTGGTTATGTGATCCTAGGCAAGTCACTTAACCCCAATTGCCTAAACAAAAACATAAAAGTTCCTAACAACATGGAAACCACTGTCCATATTTCTTATGAGCTGAAAGGGAGAAAATGTTTCTGTCCAGATAGAGAAAGTCTATGCAAAAAACAAACAAACAAAAAACAAAGCCAACAACAAAAACACACAACTCATTGCCACTGGAAACTGCCCTGAACTTGAGAGCTTCCACTGAGTACATCTTTATATGATATCCCAATTTTTTTCCTGGACTACTGCTATTATCTATTATAACTCCTTTGGGAAAAGGGCCCTACCTTTATCTTCAATATCTTGTGCCAATCTGTGGATCACTGTCATTGATAGGTATTCAAGTCAGTCAGTCAATAAAAGAATTTATTAAATGTTTATCTATGTTTTGTACATATTTGTTTATTTGCTGTATCTCTCATTAGATTGTAAACTCCTGAAGGACTAGAGACTATCTTTCCCCCGCTTTGTACTCAATGCCTGGCACATAATAAACACTTAAGACGTGTTTATTGAATTGAAATTAAATGGGAAAGAGGAGGGAATTTTTAGCAAGTAATCTAGGGGTGCCAGGTGGATAGGTGATTGACTGAAATAGAAGTGTGTACACCCAAACAGAACTGTGCTGAATCCAACCTATGAGAACCTCCCCCGTTCCATCTTCCCTTGGCACACCACAATGGGAAATATAATTTTTAAAAGATATCCTGAGAAGTGAGTCTATTTCATGATCACTTATAAGATATTTGATAATCCTAAAGAACACCATGTGCATGTGGAGGTGGAAAGAATCTCAGAAGCCAGCAAGTTCAAAAAACTAGAACCAGCATCAGGAGTTTAACTGACTTGCCCAAGATTACACAAGTAATAAGCATTAGAGATGGGATTTGATTATAAGTCTTCTGACTCCAAGATTCTCCTACAGTTTTACAAAGTAATCAACCCTAAATAATGTCCCTATGATTCAGGGGAAGGAGGTGGGAAGAGACAGCAACGATTTTCATCATTTAAAGTCCAACTCCAATTCTATCTCCTCCTTTCAGCCTTCCCAGAATCTCTCAGCCAATAAATCTGTCTAGCCTGGCTATCACATAACACCATGACTAACAGATTTCTAATGCATTTATATTATAATGACTAGATCAATGATTTTATTGACATAGGGGCTCCCACCCAGGAAATTTCCTCCATCAGGGCACATCAGCAATTACTCTGTGACCTTGGAGGATTGTGTGGGACACTAAGAGATCAAGTTACTTACCCAGGGTCACACAACCCTGTGTACATCAAATAGATCAGATTTGACCCAAGTCATCTTAACTTTAAGGTAGCTTTTTATCCATTGGACCCTGATAATTCTCCTGTCTATGAAAACTATACTATAGTTTTTTTTTTTTGCCTATGTCTCATCTCCCATTAGATTTAGTGTCATGAGAACAGAGAGCAGGTCTTAGCTAAATATCTTCAATACCTCTAATAGTGTTCTGCACATGGTAGATCCTTAACATCTGTTTTGTTGAATGTTGATAAAACTTTCTCTTTAAAAGATAAGTATTTCCAGAGGAGAGAAGGTTATATACATTAGTAGTCAGTAGAAATTAAACTAATGACAGTGTGGTGACAAACTGGGAAGAGTGCTGAAAACCTAGTTTGAATGCTGGCTTCATTTTTTAATTCATTCTTCAAATTGATTAAGTTGATAATTAGTTGGTAGGCCTTTTCTCTCAGATTCAGGTTCCTTATCTCATCTACCAAAAAAAAGGAGGAGATGAAATAAGAGAATCTTTAAATTTCATTCCAGTTATAACAAATATTTTTCATAAATTGATTTTGCTTTGTAGATAGTTTGATCTCTGCATAAGGAAGTTCAAATGCTTCCAGAAGTGGTCATTTGTTTTATTTAAATCTGAAAAACTTGATGTAAAGTAATGATATTTTCTCCTTTGCCTACAATCAATGACCATAAGGCTTGCTCCAACCCAATGCCTTTACTGTGACCTTCACTATATAGGTAATATGGTCATGTTACCATATTATCAGATATATAGTGAAAGTCAACAATAAGGGCGTTGGGTTGGAGCAAGGCTTATGGTCATTGATTGTAGACAAGGAAGAAATAACCATTACTCCAAAAGGATTTATTGATTTTGAAAAACATTTGATGCAACAATCTTCACCCCCACCCTGGCTTTTATGATGATGAAATTGTGGCATATAAATTTGTGAGCAGCTAATTTCTAATATGGGGAATGGCTTGGGAGAATGAGGTGGTCTATATAATTAAGCATGATCTTTAGTAAAAAGAGACTAAATGGTCACCATCACCCCTGGATTATGCAGTAGGATGGGATTGTTGTCATGAACATTGGTCAGATGTGCCATGGAGAGATGCAGAAATCATAGTTAATTAAGAAAGTTAAGTATCAGGATAGAAAATGGGGAAAGAGTATGAAACTGAGAAGTAACATATAAGGATAATGGTCCCAGCATCTCTCTCCATTGGTGATGTGATTTTGGCTGAGTGTCTGAGAGTTAAAGATCTTATTTCTGGAAAGGGTTAAAGAGAACAATTTAAAGCATGCTAGACTTTGAAGGAACCAACAACAATTAGTTTTAGCTTCTCTTTTAGGCAAATAAAGTAACATTACTATTTTAAGAAAAAGGTGATTGAGGTCCCTGAGAGATTAAATTTAAAATGTTTACTATGTACCCAGGTTTTATCTATATAAAGATACCTTTATGTCTATATTATAGATATAAAGATAAAAATGAAGCCCCATCTCCTCTCAAGGAGCTTATTTTCTACTGAAGAAAGGCACAAAGACAAGAACTAAGGCCTTCTAATTTCTACCAAATGTCCTGTTTTTTGTCCCTTATCATACCTTTCTGAATTTCTTTCCTTATCCTTAAAACTAATATGATGATTCTTGCTTTATCTATCAAAGTATGAAGATCAAAAGATATGATAATTGTAAAAATCTTATTTAAATGGATTTATAATTTCATTGCCACAAGGAAATATTGGGTGAGGCTACTTCCTCCCCCAAAGAAGATCATCATCTTTTCCAAAACTTAGGATCCAAGAGAATTGCCTAGACCCTAGGATCATAAGAAATGAAGGGATTTGTCCAGGGTCACATGGTCAACATATGTAAGAAGCAGGTCTTAAATCCATGTCTTCCTGGTTTTGAAATAGGAACAGAACCACCAATAATTATAAGTTGAAAAAGGTTTTTTTTGATAAAGAAATATGATATTTAAGGGAATTAAGTATTTAAACAAATAAATCATAATGCATCCACTTATAGTAGCATATATTTTCTATGTTGATATACTTTGTGGATACACATTTGTATGCCAGTGAAATTTTCCATGAGTGGGATAGTTTTAAAGCAGTGTAACTTTCTAGTTCCAATTAAATATTTAATACCAAACTACCCAGACATAAAACACATCTGTCTTTTGGGGGGAAAATTGTGTAAAGTTCAGCTACCATGTTAACCAAGTCTTTGAAAAGAGTTAATATTTCTTTCTGCAAAGAAACCAATTTATACTTATAGAACATTTGTCCACTGGAAAGAAGAGCTTGAGCTTGGTTCAATGGAGGTAGCTCTGGATTTAAAGTTGAAGGATTTGGTTTCAAATCTTGGCTTAGTCATTTACTATCTGTTCAACTGAGTCAAGTACTTAAGTTCTCTGAAAATCAGTTTCCCAACTTGCAAAATGAGAGGGTTGAATTAGATGGTCTCTGAGGGCCCTTCCAAGGCGACCTGAACAGTCTATGCAATATAGTAAAATGAGGTGGGGAAAATGCCAACATGCCTCACTTTGAGAAAACTCAATATACAAGAATTAGGCCTTATATACATTAAAGGGTAAAGTAACATTCATTTTACAGACCTCCTTCACTGTCCAAAATAATTTATTAAAGGCTTCCTCTCTTTGGCTGATATACTTGGTGCATTTCAAATAATTAGATATAAAATAATTTAATTTACTTATGATGTTCAGAAATAGATCCTGAGTTAACAAATGATGCCATCTATATACAACATTTTATATATTTGTAAGCATTATATGAGTTCACATGATATTGTATCTATAATTGCTTTTATAGTATCAAAGTTATGGATACTATTTATGTAACACAAGTCAGTGTTGTATAGTAGCAAGATATTGGTATTGCAGTCAGGAAGACTCAAGATCAAGATCTGCCTCTGATATTTACTGGGTGACTAAGGGTAAGTCAATTAACTTTTTTTTATTAAAGCTTTTTATTTGCAAAACACACGTATGGGTAATTCCTCAACATTGATCTTTACAAAGCTTTCCATTACAAATTTTTACCCCATAGTCCCCACCCCTCCCCTAGATAGCAGGAAGTCCACTACATGATAAGTCAATTAACTTTAAGGTATCCCAGATCATTTTCTATAAGTTACCTATGGGTTGCTGATCTGCATGGGGAGGGAGAGTAAGGATTTCCACACTGGAAATTCTTTGACTGGAATAGATGGAAATAAAAATCTGGACCCAAAAAACCCTCCTACACATAACTTTATAATCAGATCAAAAGAGCTACTAATTTTTTTTCCTGAGGCAATTGGGGTTAAGTGACTTGCCCAGGGTCACACAGCTAGGAAGTGTTAAGTGTCTGAGGCCAGATTTGAATTCAGGACTTTCTGACTTCAGGGCTGGTACTCTATCCACTGTGGCACCTAGCTGCCCCGAGCTACTAATTTTAAAAAGCATTTAGCACAGTACTTGGTACATAGTAGGTATTATATAAATGTTCATTATCCTCTCTGTGTGCATGTGTATATATATACATATATACCTATGAGTGATCTCTCTCTCATATATATATATGTATACATATATATGATATGTACTTGTTTATGGATATAGCATGTCTATACCTATATCTATCTATCTGTCTCTCTGTCTATCTATGCTAAGTGCCACAGTGAATAGAGTGCTGAGCTTGGAATCAAGAAGTCTCATCTTCCTGAGTTTAAAACCAATCTCAGATAATTACTAGCTGTATGATCCTGAGCAAATTACTTAATCCTCTCTGCCTCAGTTTCCTCATCTGTAAAATGAGCTGAGAAAGGAAATGGCAAACCACTCCAGTATCTTTGCCAAGAAAAACCCAAATGGGGTCATGAAGAGTCAGACGTGAATAAAAATAACCGAACAACTCTCAAAAAATCTTTATATATGTATCACTAGTAGACAGACAGCTTTGGAATCAGGAAAACCTGGGTTCCAGTCCTGTCTCTAACATGTATTAATTGTAATCAGGATAAATTATTTAATTTCTTGGTGTCCTACAACTCTAAGTTGCAGAGAAAATGTTCCTTTGTATTAGTAGAAGGTGCTTCTTTATTTGTGGATTTCTGATATTGATGAAATCACAGGTCATCATTATCTTTATAATTAAGTGAGATCTACCCATTTAATAAACACCTCATAAAATATTATGCTTTATTTATTTATTTATATTTTCAATTCCATTGACAATTCTATGCATTACAAAGCTGTTTAATACAATTTTCATCCTTTCCTGTTCTTTTTTTTTTTTGCTCCTCTAAAAATGTTGTGGTGGATTTTATTGTAATTCAATTTGTTACTGATAATGCTTGCTTTACACTTGGCTTAATGATTAAAATATGTTTGGTTGTTGAATCAGTTTTGATTATATGCAGAATACAATCTATAGAGTTGTACTGTAATGTATACAATGGTACATACGCCATCAATAAGTCCCCATCCTACAGACTTGTGAATTCTTTGAAAAGATTACTTCCACATGCTCCCCAAACCACTTAAGATTTTTGACTGGTTGGTGGTCCATTGATTCCATTTATCTGACCTGTCAAAACGCCATCTTTAAACTCCAGTGATGCAGAGAAGCCTGGAATTAGCCAGAGCTGAATTTATTACAGAACAAAGGGAGGTGATGATTAACACACCCATTTGAGCAGTAGGGGGGAAAATAATCCTTGAATGGATTAGATGCCACGATCCTAAAACCACATTCTTTGAGCTGTTGGGCTTTTGCCCAGAAATGGGGAGAGGCTAAACAATGATGCCTTTTAAAAAACAGGGTGTCTGAAGGACTCAGCCCAAATTCTGTCCTAGGTCTGTTGATCTGATCAGGGACAGTGGAGCAAGAAGTTGGTGGTGTGGTGTACAGTCATATATAAGAATTGCCTTTCTTCTATGAATTAATGGAATTGAGCTTATAGATCAGATGGTTTTTAACTTGGGATCTACAGATCCCCTTAAGTGATCCATGAATAGATTTCAGGGAGTCCATGAATTTGAATGTGGAAAAAATCCCATCATTCTCTTCACAACCTGTAACAAAATTAGCATTTCCTTTAATTAATTAAAAATTTTATTCTGAGAAGGGCTCTATAAGCTTTACTAGACTGCCAAAAGTTTCCACGTCCAAAAAGACTTCCTAGTATAGAACTTCCTTATTAGTAAGCTTTTTTTTTTAAAGGAAATGCCTCTTTGCCATTAATTTGTCACTTTAATTTTTAAGCTTAAACTCTGTGGTGATGCCTCATTATACTGTGGGTTATTAATGGTTATACCAATATACCACAAAGTCAGACATGTCCTCCTTAGTTGTAAAGTTTTCTTTGAGTTTGGCCTGGCAATGGTCCCACATATGTGGATGACATCCAAATACCCACCTAAAATTGAGAAGTTCATCACCAGAATGTTGAGTTTTTGGTGGGCATTTTTTTTTATTTTAGCCAAAATAACTCACAGAGATAACATGCCAGTTATGGAAGGAAATATACTCTGTGTTAAGGTGAAAAGAATAACCTCAAGAACAAAATCATACTTTAGAAATATGATGACTCTTTCAACTTGCTCCTGTAAAGATACCAAAAGCTGATTGAATTGGGGATGACTTGGTGGATAGCACACTGGATTTGGAGTCAGGACGGCCTAAATTCACATGCTGCCTCACACACAACATCTGGATGAACCTTTTCAAGTCATGCCTTCTCTAAATTTGAATTTTCAAAATGGCGGAGTTGAACTTGATGGATCCTTTCAGATCTAAATTTATGATCCCATGATAATTTTGTCCCACTTCAATGAATCAAAAAGAATATAGTAAGCATCTACTTTCTTCTATACACTGAAGATGCAGAGAGAAAGATGAAATCTTCTCTGCCCTGAAATAGCTTATGTTGTATAAAGGAAGAGACAATGTGTACAAATAAAAGTATAAACAGAATAAGCCTATATGGAATGGGTAGGTGTATGACTCTTTCCAGGGCTGGTGGAGAACTTTCAGAGATGTGAAATGATATCAGGCATTTCAGTGAGCTGCCCATGGTCACCCTGAGTGTAGGGGGCAAAGATGGACTCTTCCTGGCTACTCAGGAACAGCAGCAGGTGGACCTGAGTTCTCCCAGCAGTTGTTTCTTTAGTGTTTTCCAGTAAACTTTATCTTGGTAACAAAGCCGACAATCATAAACAAAGCTGTAGTTGGCTTCCAGAGATTAATTTTCCCACTGATTACCCCTTTATTCCTCCTTTCCTCTGCCCTTTAACTCTGACTTCATAAATAGCATCACTCTTACAGTGATGTGTCCCTGATCTCCTTGGGAGAGGTCTCCAACAGAAGAAAACTCATCCAGAACATGCTACCTGAGCAGGAAGCAGACCATTAGAGAAAAGCCAGTTTGGCCCTCATTCCTCGGGAAGAGAACTGCTTGAATCAGCCTCAGGGGCTCAGGAAATCTCCCTTTACTCTGAGAGGAGCCATGAGACAGCATCATCCCTGAAGTTTCTAAATACAGTTCAGGCCAGGTCACTCTGACAAATGCTAAATTGGCCCAGCATGGAGGGATCAGAGTGGGATCTGTGACAGCGGGTTTAAATACCACTGCCTCAGTGCCAGCAGTTTCCCAGGGCTTGAGGGGACTGGGGAGGGGGGGAAGAGTTGGAAGGACAGTACAGCTCCATATCAGAGGGCAGTCCTTGCAGGCTTGGCACATGAACTGTGCCGTCTCAGTGACACCCGTGATTCCTTCAGAAGGCACCAGAAGTCGAATGACTACACTAGGAGTTTATAGGGTGTTCTCCTCTGAAAAGCTTACCGAACTTGGGCTGAACTTGGAGGCCGTTGTCTCTTTGAGGTAGGTAGGCATGGGGCAGCAGCTTTTATTGTCCACTTCTCCAGAAAGGTTAGCTGAGGAGAGGAGCATGTGAAACTAAATGATCTGGATGAGTGCACCAAGGGAGGTGAAGGAGAGAATATTGAGAACGTGTTGGCTTTGAGAATGCCGATCTAAAATTCTTTTGCTATAAAGCTATCCTCGTGCAGGAATCTGGGAACTTTTTAGCACATGGATCATTTGAAGGGGAAAGAGCCAACTTTTCTCCTCTTGTTTGCTACTACCAAAAATTAGGCTCCCTGGGGCTTGGTGTACTTTGAATCACTCCCTTCTGGGCATCCTAACCTTAACTGTTTTGTGCTGAAGTGAGATATGAAGTAGGGAGAGAAGGGTCAGGGAATGAGTGTGTGAATTGTCTGAGCAGGTTGGGTGGGGAGAAGGAAGGATGAAGTATGGACTTATGGTGCTCAATCTGTGTAAGGCTTTTCAGCCTCAGGATCTATGTACACACATACACTATACATACATACATACATTATATATATTCCAATAGCAAAGTCTTGTGTTCACCTCTTCTACCCTTTTTTCTTCTCCACGAGCTAAAAACCTCAGATATCCAGCAGAGATGACCTGTGCATTTTGGACCAGCCCGTAAACCATCTGGAGGAGGTTTGAGTACTGTGTGAATAAACAAATTACTTTGGATTTCAGTTGCCTCATCTTCTAAATAAGGGAGTTGAGTATGAATCTAACTAGCAAGGTTCTACAGATTACATTTTTAGGACTATTATCCTAGAAATCCAGGAATTACTAATGGTCTTGGTTTTCCTTCCTTTTACCCTCCTCCTTAGTTTTTTTCTTTTGTTAAATTCAGATTAACTTCTCCTCCTTCCTCTCCCCCCCCCCCAGCATTATAATGTGATAAGTGGGATAGTGGATAGAACACTTGGAATCAGGAAGTCCACACTTACTAGCTATGTGACTCTTACTTAGAACTTTGATTAACTGTTCTCAACCTCAATTTCCTCTTCTGCAAAAGGGAATTAATATCACCTGTCTCACAGGGATATCATGAAGATCCAAAAAGATAATTTGTGGAAAGCACTGTTCAAAGTTTAATATCTTATTAGATATTAATACTTGCTGTTATAAGATTGAAGGGGGTTATTCCTCTTTCAAGGTTCACCCTGGAACATTGACATTGATGGAATTTCTGTATTCTCCTTTGAGGAGACTGCTTGCTAATGTGCAAAAACATATTTTCTTCATTCTGAAGCATGCAAACAGCCCTCTGAAAATTAACATGTGAACTTTGGATTGTAAATGTACTTTGGATTGAATTATTAGCCAAAATTTGTAGCTGCAAGCTGAAGTGAGTTTTCTGTTTCAGAGTTATAGAAAATTTGCAGGGGGACCCCAAAGATCACTAGGTATAGGGACTCCCTCCATTGCATGTCTTCTGACTCCTATAGTAATTACTTTGGGGCAGATTATTTGACTCATGGGAACCCTTCTATTCATTTTTTAAAGTTGATCATTTAACTTTTCATAGATTGGCATCCTATCTCCCAAACTATTTTGCAAGCTCTTTGAGACCAAGTCTACACTTACATTTCCTTGTATTTGCATTGGTGGATATTCTATAAATATTTCTTGACAATAAAAGTTGATTTGATCTGATCCTGAAATTTCATCGGTATATGAAATTCTCCCCACTGAATTAGAAAATTATAGTCTTGGATAGTTACTTGGGACAAGGCAAGACTAACTAACATTCTTGATAGTAATGTAAGCAGTATCTATCAGAAGAGGAAATCAGGTCTTTCTGACTCTATTAGCTATAATGGGTTTCTTGTGTTGTTGAATTCTCAGTAGTCATTGTTGCAAATCTTTCTCAGTATTCTCAAGTGTCCACTCACACTCTTATCTTGCTTGGCAGATGACCCAACCTCCAATTTCACTGAGATGGCAACTAAAATTTATATAGTTCCTTAAGTACTTTTTGCAAAGTACTTTTCACATTATCTTATTTGATCCTTGTCCTCCTAACAACATTTAAGATAGGAACTATTTTTGTTCCCATTTTGCAGATGAGGAAACAGAGATTGTGAAAAATTAAAGCTTTTGGGGGTCTTTTGTTGTTCCATTGTTTCAATCTTCTGACTCTTTGTGACCCCATTTGGGATTTCTTTTGATAAAGAAAGTAGAGAAATTTGCCATTTCTTTTTCCAACTTATTTTACAGATGAGGAAATTGAGGTGACTGGGGTTAAGTCTCTTGCCCATGTCACATAGCCACTGAGTGTTTGAGGCCAGATTTGAACTTAAAAAAGATGAATCTTACTGACTCCAGGCCACAGTCTCTATCCACTGTGACCTGGGAGGTCACAGGATAGTAAATCGTCAAAGCAGGATTTGAACACAAGTCTTCCCATCACTAAGCAAATGAATTTTCCATTATTCAGCACTGTTTTTCCTGGTGATTGAGAAGAACAGGTTTGAACTACTTCAACTTTTCTCTTATCTATTTCAAACCTTCTGTTCCTTCCCTCCTGCCTTAGAAAAAGAACTCATGTTCTTGATTCCTACTTCTTTTGGCATTTTGGCCAATTTGATGTAATATATATATATATATATATATATATATAGTTATGTGGGTAGATTATAGTTATGTGTTAAGAGAAGGGAAAATGGAATTTCTTCTTTGAAAGAACTCTGAATCTATTAGGGAGATGCACCATATTCACAAATACCTAAAATAATAATAATACCACAAATACCTATAATATAATAATAATACTATATAATACAATATAATAATAAATTTATTATAAGAGAAGAACAAAATATGTTATATGAATTAAAAGAAAAATATGTCATCTGTGAGAGGGCAAAAATTATTATATATTGGGATGTCAGGGAAGATTCTGTGGAGAAATTGCCATTTGAGATGGGCTTTAGAAAATGGTAAGAATTTCTGAAAAAGAAAGGAAATTGGAAACAATATAAACAAAAGCACAGAGGTAGGAAATTGTGGCACCTATAAAGAGAAACAATCAATTTTGGAAATAGCCTGGAGTATGTAGAAGGGAATGATAGAAGTTAAGGCTGGAAAGGGAAAGTGGTATTAACTCATAGAGGAATTAGAATGCTAGGCCAAGGAATTTAAATGTTATCAAATTGGCAACAGGGAATCGTTACAGAGTTTTGAGTGGAGCAGTAATGTAAACATTTATATTTAAAAAACCTCCATTGGACATTGTTTTGCCAATTTGAAGTAAGGAGAGATCTAGTCAAACTGTCCTCAATACATGACATCCCATCTCCTATATCTATATCTTTTTTTGCACAGGCTATCCCCCATTTCTGGGATATGCTCTCTCCTCACTTTTGCCTTTTAGAATCACTAATTTATTTCAAACTTTAGCTTAAATGCCACACCAGAATTAAATCTTTCCCCATCTCCCTTGCTGCAAGTGCCTCACCAACAAAATTACCTTCTATTTATTTTTTGTATACTTTACATTCTGTTTTCACCTAACCCCCTAATAAAAGGTCTGTGAGAGCAAGGGCTATTTCAATTTTATCTTTACATCCTCAACATCAGCACAATGCACATTGCTAGTACAATGAAGGTACTTAATAAATAATTCTTGATTGGCTGAGTGATCAAAGAGAGGAAACTTAGAAGGGCATTGCAGAAGAGTAGATAGATAGCAATGAGGGGTCTATATGAGGATATTGACAGTGGAAAAAAAGAAGAGGTTGATATAGGAGATGAGGAAGAGGGAAGAAACACAGACAGTGTTTGAACATAATAGACATGCTTAATAGTGGTTCCATTGGTAGAAAGAATGAAGTCAAAAGAATAAAGTTCCTTGGGAAAAGGGAATGTTTGGCATTGGACATGGTCAGTACTGAAGTACTAAAGAGTACTTGAGGAACAATTGGAGATGTTATGTAGGCAGTTATTATGGGTTATGAGCTTGGGGAAAAAATTAAGACTGAACAGAGAGAAGATACTTTCTCTCTCTGTCTCTGTCTCTCTGACTTTGTCTCTATCTCTTTGTCTCTCCAATCCTATGCTTTTGTCTATAAATGTGATTGGGGCCCTTTTAACTTAAATCAACAAGAAGTATTATTTCCTTTAGTGGCCATTCTACCTTTGCCTCCTTTTTCAATGTAAGACTTCTAGAAATAGTTGCCTATCTGAACTTGATGCCTCTCCTTCCTCTCTGTACATGCAACTACTCAACCCTCTGTAATCTGACTTTGATGGTTATATCTTTCAGTTGGAGAGGCCATCTATTTCAGCTTGTAGCTATACAGAAATCCCTCTTATAAAAGATTCATAGATGGTCAGCCAATCTTTGCTTGAAGAACTCAGTATCTCTCAAGGTAATTCATTTCACTTTTGGATAGTGAAAATTATCCACAAATTTTTAAAAAATATCTAGCATAGAATACGAATCTGCCTTTCTTCAGTTTCCACCAATTGCTCAAAACTCTGCCAAGCAGATCAAGTTGAATCCATCTTTCATATGATAGCCTTGCAAATACTTGAAGACAGCTATCATGCTGTCCCTAAATCTTCACTGCACCAGGATGTCAACATCTCTTGTTTCTTCAAATGATCTTATAGCTCTCTTCCCTACCCAGAAAACCATTCCTTTTAACAATTGATCTTATAGCTTAAACTCAGAGACCCTCACCATTCTGATCTTTATCCTCTGGATGTTTTCCAGCTTATCAATGTATTCCTAAAATATCTACCCCAAACTGATCACTAGGGTGGCAGGATCATAGAATAGAAAGAGCATTGACTTTGGTGTTAGAGAACTAAGGTTCAGATTTCATCTCTGAAACTTACTCCACATGTGACCTTGGACAAATAATATAGAATCAATTTCCTCTACTGTTAAATGAGGGAGTTGGTTCTTTCTAGCTCTAGTTCTATGTTTCCATGACAGGTCTCCAGATATGATATGACCAGAACACAATATAACAGGAATATCACATCTTTTATTTTAAAAACTATATCTCTCTTATGAAAGTCTGAGATCACATTAACTTTTTTTGATTGTCATGTGTTCTTTGAAATAAAAATTTTATGACACTTTTCATTTCTTCATTGCTTTTATTTCTCACCATATCTCTTCTTTTCTCTACTCTCAGAGAGTCACTCATAATGAAGAATTACAAAAAAAGGAAGAAAAAAAGTTTAGCAAAACCAACCAATGTATTGAAAAAAAAAACCTGACATCTTTGATTGTTCCATACACATGGTCTCCTCACCTTTGCAAAAAAAGGGGAATGAGGTGCTTTCTCATAAATCTTCTTTGGGGTTGATAGTCATTGTATTTTCACCAAATTAGTTTTAGTTGTTTTTCTCTTCTTGCTCTTTCTATTTATATTGTGATATTTCCTTTTTCTTTTTATTACCTTACTTTGCATCATTTCATAAAGTTTTTCTATAAATTTCTGTATGTTATAATGATTTTTTAAAAAATCTTGGTAACATTCCATTAGGTACACATATCACAATTTGTTTATCTATTGCTTCCAGTTTTTGCCATAAGAAATAATATGTTGTTTTGTTTTATATTGCCCTCTTTCTCCATCATTTGCTTTTTTGGGTAGATGGCTAACAGTTGAACCTTTTGGTTTTGGGGTCAAAGGATATAGATATTTTAGTCACATTTCTTTTGATTATATGATTCTAAATGGTTTTCTAGTCAATTCACAACTCCATTAATAGTATATTACTGTTTTTGTTTTTCTGCAACTTCTTTAACTTGAACTGTTCCCATTTTTTGTTATGTTTACTAATTTTTTTGGGTGTGAGGTAAAAATCTCAAACTATTTTGATTTACAGTTTTTATTTTTGAGAATTATTTGCTTATGTCTCTTAACAATTTGTGTTTGGGGGAATGGCTTTTGGTTTTATAGGTTTTTGTTAGTCTAACCTGAAGGTTAAATTCATTTGCATAAAATGATCATTAACAGTGGAGATTGATTGGTGCTCATTCAGTCATGAGCTACACTAGTTTATTAGGAAGAGAAAATGGACTAGTGGGAAAAACAGATGATCAATAGCTAGGATATTTCACTGGTTCCCTGTGAATGTCAGGAGAAAGGTTTCTGGAAAATTGGGATGATTCCCTAAAATGAACTTTTGGGAGAGTATGTACAAAAGTCTCACAGGATGGATATGGTGATCTGTATCACTGAGAGAACTCAGAAACTGATGAATCTGAGAGATGTCTATATTAGAAGGATGGAAGAAGAAGGAAGATCAAAACAACTCTGAGAGATAGGTGATTTTATTATTCCTATTTCATTGCTGATGAAACTGAGGTAGACAATGATTAAGTAACTTGCTCAGAATCACAGTATTTGAAGGCTAGATTTGAATTCAGGTCTTCCTGACTTCAGGCTCAGACTACTATCTATGAAGCTACCTATTAGATATTTGATGCAGAGATTCCCCCAATCCATCATGATCACGTTTTTCTTTATCCTAGAATTCCTTTTGTTTATGCAAAAATTTCCAATTTCATGTTATTAACATTATCTACTGGTACTACCTCTTGTGTTTTTAAGAATTCATTTTCTAGTCATAGCTATAAAAAGCTCCTACTTTGGATCTCTCTCTCTCTCTCTCTCTCTTTCATAGTATGATAATTAATTTTCAAGTGATTTGTCCATTTTATGTTTGTTGTGGTGTATAAGATATTAATCTAAACCCATTTTTGTCAGACTGATTTCCAGTTTTCCCTGAAATTCTTGTCAAATGGGTAGTTCCTACCTAAGTAATTTCTGCTTTATTATTTATTGAGCTCAATCATTAAATTTTTTTTTGTGATTTCTTCCACTGATGTTCTTGCAATTTTAAAAAGAGTACAAAATAATTTTAATGTTTACTGCTTTATAGTACAGTTTGAGGATATACTACTTTCCTTTCACTTTTTTGTTTTTTCCTTATTTTCTTGGGTAGTCTAGCTCTGTTGTTATTACAAATTAATGTTATTTTTGTCTACCTCTTCAAATTATTCTTTTGGTAGTTTGACTGTATAACATTATATCTGTAAATTAATTTTAGTTATGTTTTAATTGTTATTATATGGCATGCCTTCTGTATGAACAGTGACTATCTCTTCAATTTTTAAAATTGTTCTTTACTTCTCTTGGCAAATTGATTCTCAGATTTTTAAATACATTTTGTAATTGATTTGAATGAAAAGGTTTCTATTTCTATCATTCCTTCTGAATTATATTGTTGCTACATAGACATACTTTTGCTTTTTGTGGACTTATTTTGTAACTTGCTACTTTATTGAAGATACTTATTGTCACATTATAACTTTGCTGACTCTAGGTTATTCTTTTTTTAAATTTTATTTTATTTGCATAACATATGTGTGGGTAATTCTTCAACAATAACCCTTACATAGCTTTCTGTTACAAATTTTTCCCCCCAACTCCCCACCCCTCCCCTAGATGGCAGGATATCCACTACATGTTAATTATGTTAAAATATTGGCAAATCGAATATATGTATATATATTTCCAAACTTATCATTGTTGTGCAAGAAAAATCTTATCTACACAAACGATATATCAGATAAAGGAAACACAATGTAAGCAAACATCAATCAAGGAGTATGAGAATGTTATGTTGTGGTCCACATTTCACATCCCTCTCTCTGGGTGTATATGGCTTTCTTCAGTGAACAATTGGAAGGACTCTAGGATATTCTAAATAAGACTTCATGTGATCATAAAAAAGATACTTTCCCCATTGTGTATATTTAATTTGTAAAACATTTTTGTTGTCTTTTTACAATTTATAGAATATTTATAACTATGTCAAATAATAGCAGGGGAAATAGAGCATACTTATTTACTCCTGCAGTTATTGAAAAACATCTAGTGTTTCTCCATTCCATATAAAGCTAGGTTTGGGGTTTAGATAGATGATTTTTTATTATATTAGAAAAAATATCTCTATGTTTATATTTTTGCCATGTTACATTGGGGTTAAGTGACTTGCCCAGGGTCACATAGCTAGGAAGTATTAAGTATCTGAGGTCATATTTGAACTCAGGTCCTCTTGAATTCAGGGTTGGTGCTCTATTCACTGTGCCACCTAGCTGCCTTCTATGTTACATTTTTGATCTATATTGAACTTAGTTCATGATCCCCTTCACCATCTTGTTGGGATCTGACTCAGTCAGAAATGTTTAAGAAGGCAGGGAAGGTAAGAAAGGGCTAAGTTGTAAGATGTTTTAAATATCAAACAAGGGGATTTTGATCCTGGCAGTAATAGGAAGGTATTGGAGCTCATTGAACAAGGGAACAACATGGCCACACCTGTGCTTTAAGAAAATCACCTTGGCAACTGAATGGATGATGGATTAAAATTGGGAGAGATTTGAGGAAGAGGGATTTGACATCAATCAAATGCTATCTAGTCATACTTCTTCCATCTACCCTGACTCTTTTTTGGGAGTTCCTATTTCCTTGATTTTTTTCCATATTCTAACTCATATTGTAGAATCTTTTATGTGACATTTTGTGGTCCTTAACATGTCAAAGTATACGCCCTTTAAAAAGGGTCACATGAATGATCTGGTAAAGCCTTGCCCTTGCTTGCCTGATCACAGGGTATTATCAGAGTGGAAATATCATATTTATGTTGATCTGATGTTAGACTAGTTTAGGCCTATAAAAGGTAGGGTTGAAGATAAAAGGAGAGGATAGAGCAAAAAAGACAGAACAGAACAGCAGATTGAAAGCACCTTTCTAGGTCTGGGAAGAGAAGCTACATTAAGCTACATTAAGTAGCCCAGTTTCAGCCATGGTAGATACCTTTAATGTTGGGAATACAAAATTTATGAGACTTTAACTTGTGCAAACATGGATCAAAATATCACAAAAAATAATGTATGGATTTTTTTGCTTGGTTCTCTTTAATTAAGTTAAACATACAGCTTTATTAAATATCTACTGTTAGTCAACAAACATTATTAAATACTTGCCATTTGCTCTCAAGGGCAGCTAGGTGGCAGGGTGGATAGAATGCCAAGCTGGAAACCAGGAAGATTCATCTTTTGGAGTTGAAATCCAGTCTCAGACACTTAGTAGCTGTGTAACCCTGGGAAAGTTACTCAGCCTATTTGCTTCACTTTTCTCTTCTATAACATGAACTAGAGAAGAAAATGGCAAATCATCTTTGCCAAGAATACTCACAAAGAGTCAGAAATGACTGAGCAAGAGCAACAGAAATGTGATCTCAATGGTTTCCTTTAAGGATATTTTATTTTGCTGGGAGAGATTATATGTCAACTATTAGATCCATAGAAGATATAAACAGAGTAGCTAGAAGATATTCTCAAAGGGAAAGGTACTAGCACCTTGGAGGGGGGATCAGCAAAGGACACTGAAGAACTTGGAATTTGAGCCAAGTCTTGAAGAAAGGTACACTATGAAGCAGAAGTAAAAGGGAAGAGCTCTCTAAGTACAAGGGACAGCTAATGCAAAGGCAGGAAGATGAGAGATGCAGTGATTTAGTGAAGTGGGCAAGTATAGCTAGACTGTAGTACTCCTAGAAGGGAAAAATGTGTAAAAAGGCAGGGAAGATAAGAGAGGACTAAATTGTAATATTTTTAAAATTTTTTTATTAATAGTTTTTATTTGCAAAACATATGTATGGGTAATTCCTAAACATTAACCCTTACAAAGCTTTCTGTTACAAATTTTTCCCCCCTACTCCCCACCCCTCCCCTAGATGGCAGGATATCCACTACATGATAATTATGTTAGAATACTTAAATCGAATATATGTATAGTTATTTCCACACATCATTTTTTTGTTCAGGAGATATCATATCTATAAGAAAGAATAATCCGATAAAGGAAATACAATGCAAGCAAACATCAATAGAGAACATGAAAATGTTACGTTGTGGTCCATATTTCATATCCCTCTCTCTGGGTGTATATGGCCTTCTTCACTGAACAATTGGAATTGGTTTGAAGCATTTCATTGTTGAAGAGAGTCATGTCCATTAGAACTGATCTTCATATAGTACTGTTGTTGCTGTGTACAATGATCTCCTGGTTCTGCTCATCTCACTCAGCATCAGTTCATGCAAGTCTCTCCAGGCCTCTCTGAAATCGTCCTGCTGGTCATTTCTCACAGAGCAATAATATTCCATAACATTCATATACCATAATTTATTCAGCCACTCTCCAATTGATGGGCATCCACTCAGTTTCCAGTTTCTAGCCACCACAAAAAGAGCTGCCACAAACATTCTTGCACATGTGGGGCCCTTTCCTTCTTTTATGATTTCTTTGGGATATAAGCCCAATAGAAACACTGCTGGGTCAAAGGGTATGCACAGTCTGATAACTTTTTGAGCATAGCTCCAAATTGCTCTCCAGAATGGTTGGATCCGTTCACAGCTCCACCAACAATGCATCAGTGTCCCAGTTTTCCCACATCCCCTCCAACATTCATCGTTCTCTTTTCCTGTCATTTTAGCCAATCTGACAGGTGTGTAGTGGTACCTCAAAGTTGTCTTAATTTGCATTTCTCTGATCAATAGTGATTTGGAGCACCTTTTCATAAGATTATAAAAAGTTTTAATTTCATCATCTGAAAATTGTCTGTTCATATCCTTTGACCATTTAACAATTGGAGAATGGCTTGAATTTTTATAAATATGAGACAATTCTCTATATATCTTAGAGATGAGACCTTTATCAGAACCCTTAAATGTAAAGATGATTTCCTAATTTGATGCTTCCCTCCTAATCTTGTCTGCATTAGTTTTGTTAGTACAGACACTTTTTAACTTAATACAATCAAAATTATCTATCTGGTGTTCAATTAAGAGTTCCAGATCTTCTTTGGACATAAATTTATTCCATCTCCACAGGTCTGAGAGGTAAACTATCTTATGTTCCTCTAATTTGGTTATAATATCACTCTTTATATCTAGATCATGAACCCATTTAGATCTTATCTTGGTATGCAGTGTTAGGTGTGGGTCCAGCCTTAATTTCTTCCACACTAGTTTCCAATTTTCCCAGCATAAACTGTAATATTTTAAAATGTCAAACAAGGGAATTTTGATTCTAGAGGTAATAAGGAGGCATTAGAGTTCATTAAACAAGGGGGCAATGTGGTCACACCTGTGATTTAAGAAAATCACCTTGGCAACTGAATGGAGGATGGATTGAAATTGGGAGAGATTTGATGCAGGTATTTCAGTTAGAAGGCTATTCTAGTAGTCCAGGAAAAGGTGATAGGTGCTTGAATTAGATTTCAATACAATACAATTGATACTGTGAAGGTAGAAATTACAAGATTCAGAAGTGAATTAGATGTGCTGGTGATTGAGAATGAAGAGTTGAGGATGACATTGAGATTTTTAGCTTGAATAACTGGGAGGATGGTAGTGACCTCAAAAATAAATGGAAAGGTTAGGAAGAAAAAGAGAATGTGTGGTGGGACGATCATTAGTTCTGTCTTGGTATGTTGAGTTTGAGGTGACTTTGAGATATCTAGTTTGATATGCCCAAAGTCCAATTCGAGATACATAGCAAAAGGTTGATAGACTGGGGCTGGGTATACAGATCGGGGAAACATTTGAATAGAAGTCATCATGAAACCCATGTGAGCTGACAAGGTTACCAAGTGAGAAAGTTGCTGTTATTTATCCTTTGTTCTTGAAGAGGACCATGGCATCTGGAAGGCTGGCAAGTAAATTTAATTTAGGGGAAGAGGGTTGTACAAAGTTACTAGCCTCAGTCTCTCCTCTGGTGAGAAAATTTATTTATTTTTTTTATTTAAGCTTTTTATTTGTATAACATATGTATGGGTAGTTCCCCAGCATTGATCTTTACAAAGCTCTCCATTACAACTTTTACCCCCAGTCCCCTCCCCTCCCCTAGATGGCAGGAAGTCCACTACATGTTGATAATGTAATAATAGTTGACAAGTTGTGTAAGAAAAATCCTATCTACAAGAAAAAAAGAAAACCAGAGAAAGGCAACACAATGCCAGCAAACATCAATAGAGAGCATGAAAATGTTACGTTGTGGTCCATATTTCATATCCCTCTCTTTGGGTGTATATGGTTTTCTTCAGTGAACAATTGGAACTGGTTTGAGACATTTCTTTGCTGCAGAGAGCCATGGACCTCAGAATTGATCGTCATATAGTATTGTTGTTGTCGTGTATAATGATCTCCTGGTTCTGCTCGTTTCACTCAGCATCAGTTCATGCAAGTCTCTCCAGGCCTCTCTGAAATCGTCCTGCTGGTCGTTTCTTACAGAACAATAATATTCCATAACATTCATATATCATAATTTATTCAGCCACTCTCCAATTGATGGGCATCCCTTCAGTTTCCAGTTTCTAGCCACTACAAAAAGGGCTGCCACAAACATTCTTGCACATGTGGGTCCCTTTCCCTCCTCTAAGATCTCTTTGGGATATAGGCCCAGTAGAAACACTGCTGGGTCAAAGGGTATGCACAGTTTGACAACTTTTTGAGCATAGCTCCAAATTGCTCTCCAGAATGGTTGGATCCGTTCACAGTTCCACCAACAATGCATCAATGTCCCAGTTTTCCCACATCCCCTCCAATATTCATCGTTCTCTTTTCCTGTCATTTTAGCCAATCTGACAGGTGTGTAGTGGTACCTCAGAGTTGTCCTAATTTGCATTTCTCTGCTCAATAGTGATTTGGAGCAACTTTTTATATGACTAGAGATGGTTTTAATTTCATCATCTGAAAATTGACTGTTCATATCCCTTGACCACTTATCTATTGAAGAGTGGCTTGAATTCTTATATATATATGAGACAATTCTCTGTATATCTTAGAAATGAGGCCTTTTTCAGAACCATTAAATATAAAGATGATTCCCAGTTTGATGCTTCCCTCCTAATCTTGTCTGCATTAGTTTTATTTGTACAGAAACTTTTTAACTTAATATAATCAAAATTATCCATCTGGTGTTCAATTAGGAGTTCCAGATCTTCTTTGGACATAAATTTATTCCATCTCCACAGGTCTGAGAGGTAAACTATATTACATTCCTCTAACTTGCTTACAAAATCACTCTTTATATCTAGATCTTGAACCCATTTAGATCTTATCTTGGTATGTGGTGTTAGGTATGGGTCAAGCCCTAATTTCTTCCACACTAGTTTCCAATTTTCCCAGCAGTTTTTGCTGGATAGTGAGTACTTATCCCAAAAGCTGGGGTCTTTGGGTTTATCAAACACTAAATTGTTAAGGTTATTGCCTAGATTGTCCTGATAACCTATCCTGTGCCACTGATCGACTGCTCTATTTCTTAGCCAGTACCAAATGGTTTTGATGACTGCTGCTTTATAATATAGTTTTAGATCTGGTACAGCAAGGCCCTGGTGAGAAAATTTAGAGCAAAAAGAGAAGAAGGTCCAGGATAAACCATTGGGACAAACTTATGGCTAATAAGTAGAATATAGATGAAGAACCATCAAAAGAGACTGAGGAAGAACAGTTAGATAGAGATGAAGAAAACCAAAAGAAAACAATGTCAGAAAAACTCTAAAGAGTGTTCAAAAGCAAAAGGTATTTAATCATGCAAGCCATGATCATGTGAATTATGTAAGTGGGCTATAAAGGGTTAGAATCTCAGAATTGGAAGGGACCTTGAAAGGTCACATAATGACTCACTGGCAGAACTGGAATCAGAGCCCAGATCTCTTGGCTTCCAATGCAGTACTCTGTACTATACCATCCCATCCTTCTTCTTTTCCTTTTCCTTATAAAAAGTCCCACATGGGTGAAGATCTTCCAGTGAATTGTGAAGGCTTACTGATGTGCTTAGCAAAACAAGAACATTTTAGAATTAGAAAACACATAAAATGTTGTGTTTAGGCCTATTGGATCTTAGGAACATAAGTGGGAATGTATTTAAGAAAATATAAATATTACCTGTCATCTAGGGGTGGGGGGCGGGGGAAAGGAAAGGAAAAGCTTGGGAAAAAAAAGTTTTTGCAAAGGTCAATGTTGAAAGGTCACTCATATGTTTTGTAAATAAAAAGCTTTATATATAAAAAAAGAAAATATAAATAGATATATTTAATACAAAATACCACAATTCAGAATTGAGAAAGATAATGAATTTGAACTTTAGGTTTACAACAAACACTTCCAGGACATTTCCAATTACTGGAATCATTTGTCAAATTCCCATAGTTTTTTTTGAAACAAAATTGATTTTTAATTCACTTTAATTAAAGAAAATGAAAAGATATCATATAAGGCTTTTAGGAATATGTAGAATAGGATGGGATATAAAAGTGATAAGCCCTTTTCTTTTTTTTTGCTTTTGCTTTTACATGAAAGCTGTTTATTCTTTTTTTTAAATAAAGCTTTTTATTTACAAAACATATGAGTGATTTTTCTACATTGACCTTTGCAAAAACTTTTTTTTTCCCAAGCTTTTCCCCTCCTTCCCCCCACCCCCCACCCCTAGAAGACAGGTAACCTAATACATGCTAAATAGGATAAATTATATGACAAATACAATATATGTATACATATCTATACAGTTATCTTACTGCATAAGAAACATCAGATCTAGAAAGAGAAGAAGAAAAAACAACCTAAGAAGGAAAACAAAATGCATGGAGATATTCACAGAAAGCGTTAAAATGCTGTGCTGTGGACCGCAATCAGTTCCCACAGGCCTCTCTCTAGATGTATATGACTATCTTCATCGCTGAACAATAGGAACTGGTTTGAATCACATCATTGTTGAAGTGAACCATGTCCATCAGAATTGATCATCGTATAGTCTTGTTGCTGTGTATAATGTTCTCCTGGTTCTGCTGATTTCACTCAGCATCAGTTCATGCAAGTCACTCCAGGCCTCACTGAAATCCTCCTGTTGGTCGTTTCTTACAGAGCAATAATATTCCATAACATTCATATGCCATAATTTATTCAGCCATTCTCCAATTGATGGGCATCCTTTCAATTTCCAGTTTCTTGCCACTACAAAAAGGGCTGCCACAAACATTTTTGCACACGTGGGTCCCTTTCCCTCCTTTAAAATCTCTTTGGGATATAAGCCCAGTAGAAACACTGCTGGGTCAAATGGTATGCAAAGTTTGATAACTTTTTGAGCATAGTTCCAAATTGGATAAGCCCTTTTCTTAACATTTATGAGGATGGGAATAGACTAGGTAGTTAAGAGATACTTAAGAAATTGACTGATCTTTGCTCTTCTGCAAATTGTGGGTTGTACTGAAAAGCAGAATTAAGAAGATAGCTTTGAAAAGCAGAGGTTTTTGGTATTCATGTGGCCATAGAAATATTGGATTATAGTTGTTATTAGCTTAATCCCTAACTTACTTCAAGATTAGTACTTCCTTCTACATGGTTTTTTTCTGCTTTCTTCTGCTGCCAGTGCCTTCTCCCACAAATTACCTTGTTATCTGTTCTGAATTTACCTATTCATGTACTTCTTGTCTCCTCCAACTAGAAGATAAATTCTGTTGCACCTTTTTCTTTGTATTTCAGACCCTAACAAAGTATATGGCACATAGCAGGTACTTTATAATTGCTTGTGCTTAATATGGTATATAATCATAACAGCTAAAGACTTCCCTAATGTATTAATGGGATACAGTAGGAGTACAGATAAAGAACTATGACATGAAGCTCTGAAAATGATGACCTTGTTAGTTGCTAACTTTCAGTTGATATTTAGACATTTAGATGGTATAGTAAAGTGTTGTGTTTGGAGTCAATCCTGTCTCAGACACTTGTTTTTGTGAAGCTGAGCAATTTACTTAAACTTTATAACCCTCAGTTTGCTCATTTATATAATGGGAATAGTAATAACACCCATGATAGGACTGCCATGAGGTTCAAATGAGATAAGGCTTGTAAAGTATTTTGAAAACTTTAAAGTGCTCTATAAATGTTAGTTATTATTGATACTGTTAGTGCAGCATAAGCTAGGAGCAAATGAACATTTTATAGGAGAATTATTTTTCATCTGTTCTGAGAGGTTAAATTTATCCAAGGATTAGTGAGGTAATAATGGAATAGACAGAAAGGAAGAGAGGGATACAAAGAGAGTAAACCTAAGGAGAGTGCAAACTGTGGAAGACTGATGAAGAGAAAGGGGTGTTGTATTGATCCTTCTGTGTCAGTGCATTCCCTCTGAAATACCTGCTATCTGTAGAGAAGGGTAAGTGAGTTCTTGACTGGGAAGACTCACCAGTGCATCTTGGTTGGTTGTCTAGGTTCCCTTGAAGATGAGTCATAAAATTGATATGCGGTCAATTTTGGGGGCCTTGATTCCTTCATAGATGAAGAAATTGAGGAATAGGAGAGATTCATTTACTTACACAAGGTAATACAGCCTGTGTATATCACAGGTGGGACCTGAAAACCAGTTTCTCTGAGACTACAGCCAGTTCTTTATATAGTGGGTCTCCTTTATATAGTGGACAATTAAAGTGAAATGAGTGAAGTTGATTTCTTTCTTGTTTAATTTTCCTTTCTCCTCCCTGCTTAATCTTTTATATTCTTGACCAGATGGTTGAATGAGATACCATGCTGTAGATTGGAATAACATCCTATCAGGGTGGAGGCTTATAGGACTGTTGATCTAGAGCCAAACAAAGGAGATCTCAGAATCCATTTAGTTCACTTCTTTACATTCTAGATGAAGAAACAGGCTCCAGGAGGTCATAACTTATCCAAATTCCCACAGATAGGAACTGCCAAAGACAGCATTTGAACCCAGATCCCATGGTACCATTGACAGGTGCTATTTCCAGAGTGCCAGACTACCTCTTGGATCTTACTTTTCAAGGGCAATATTTATGTTTCATGCTACTGGCATGATGTTGTATTGTGTTTTATAGAACCATAGGTTGTTTTGGAGTAGAAGCATGTTATAGGACCTCTGGATCAACTCCTTTATTTTTCAGTTAAGTAGACAAAGATCTTATGTGAGGATGGAGCTTTGTTCCCTGTCTGACTTGGTGATATCCCTAGTGCCCAGCAAGGGCAAAGGGCTAGTTAGTGGCAGAGACAGAATTTGTATCCAGGCTTCTTCTTTTCACTGTATCACCCAGCCTCTAAGAACTTTTCATTAAATGTTATTGTAGATGGCTAAATTAAATTTTTTTTCCTGAGGCAATTGAGGTTAAGTGATTTGTCCAGGGTCACATAGCTAGGAAGTGTTAAGTGTCTGAAACCAAATTTGAACTCAGGTCTTCCTGATTTCAGGGCTGGTGCTCTATCCATTGCGCCATCTAGCTGCCCCTAAATGAATTTTTTAAAAAAGAATAATTGTGGCTTTGTGTCCTCATGACATGATAGTATACAGAAGCAGCATCTAATACTAGTTCAAGCCCCCAGCTTTATTGCCTGCAGCAGAGTCAGCTTTAGAGGGAAAAGAGGCCGATCAGATTGTGCTTCCCACCATAAAATAATAGCCAAGTTGGGCTGTTTTTTTCTTGTGAAGCAATTCACCAGAATTCCTTACTCCATGTTTCTCCTTTCCTGTTGTTCTCTTCACCTTTTTTTTGGAGGGGGGAGGGGGGTTGGGAGGTGGATCAAGCTTGGCTTTGGGTCAGTTGATCTTGACCTCAGACCATGTTTTTCCTTGGACTTCTGGATCTGCAAAATAAACTCAGAGAAGTTAAACTTGTCCAAGGTCATATAGTAATCAATGACAAGAATTAAGATTTGAGTTCAGTTCCTCTGACATCAAAGCCAGTATTCAAAAAAAAAGTATTTCCTAGATTCAATTTTGACCTTTGGGTTATACCATTGGATTTGATTCTTTTTTCCCCTAGTTTTCTTGATTCTCTGTCACCTGTTTTTACCTGTTTCACTCTTTCCCACCCTATGCTGTGTGGGACATTCCTTGTTTATTATTGGGTTGGTATTTTTTGCTTAATGAATAATTAGTCATTAAGCAAAAAAACTAATCATTAATCAATTGAATAGTGATCAACTCCTTTTGCTGAGATAGTTAAGGTTGTTGTCCCACTACACAATAAATTGAGATACTATGGTCATCTTTTTGCCTAGAATGACCATATGATATTCTTATTAGTTACACAGTGATTAATTGTTATTATTGATACTCCTGCTCAGATTATTTTCAAACTCTCCCTTCCTTCACCCCTTCGTTTTATATGAGTGACAATCAAGATCAATCTTGCTTATATAATACAAGACAGGAAGGTGTTAGTGTTATTTACTTCTATTTTATAGATGCACAATTAGACCAAGGGGACACAATGTCATACTTAAAGCCAGTGATAGAATTTGCATCTTAGGAAGGTTAGTGGGAGAGGGAAATAGGAGGTGGGGTAGATATTCTGGTTTCATCCTCTGACTCATGATGTTTTCTGATCTCTTGCTTCTGGCTTTAGTGCAGGATTCCCAAGTCCTATTTCCTTTAACTTTAATAGCCATTTGTAACTCTATCTGATTTCTTTACATTCCCTTGTGAAAATATGCTTTCACAAGCTGTCGAACAAGACTTTCTGTGATTTTTAGAGGTTTGCTTTCTTTAGAGTTTGCTTTTTGGAAAATAGGAAATCATCAGTTGTCAAGAAAACAAATAATTGGTAAACGAAAAAAGTGTGAGACTGGCTTTGGTTTGTACCATCAGCTTGGTCTATGAGTTAATCACTCATATAAAGAATGATACAATGCATTTGGTACCTTTCTTTTAGCCTTTATAACAGCTGGTACTTAAGTCACTGCTCGGATTGTTGTATGACGATATAGCATAGTGGAAAATTCACTAGACTTGGCATTAGAAGAAATGCATTGGCTTCTTGATCACGGCTGCATGGCTATAAACAGATCACTTAATCTTTTTGGATCTCCATTTCTGGCCCTGTAAAATAGAGCTTTAGAGGTCATATGGTATGATGAACGGAGGGCTACTTTTGGAATAAGGAGGAACTGGGTTCAAATCCTGCCTGTGGTATAACCTGGTTAGACAAGTCACAATCTCTCAGTGCTCTGGGCACTTCTCTGAAAATCCAAATTGCAAATAAGGTATCAATCTGCATTGGAAGATGGAAAGTATCATTATCAATTTCCCAATGCCAATGAAATCACAGGTTCAGGCCTTAGTCTTACTCCCCTAAAATGGGGCAAATGATTCATCAAAAGTTTTTTAAGAGACAATTAAGTGCTAAGTACTTTGCTGGGCATTAATGAAGCAAAGAATAAAAATGAAAAACTTCCCTGTTTTTCAGAATCTCATATTCTAGTTCTACTTACTTCACAATGTCAATTTCAAGAAAATGCTTGGTAAATCATAATATCCTAGGTAATATATATGAGTGTCCTGTATCATGGTTGTTCCAATTTGATTGATAGAGTTTTATGGTTATGTTAATGCCATGGCAATGCTATTAATTAATTATAATTTTCTTTTCATGATTTAATTTTAACAATCATGTTACATTGTGACTGGAAACTACTCAGATCAGTTTCACCAATGTGAAATTCAGGTCAATTCAATTCAACTGAGTTCAATTCAATTCAACAATCATTAAGTACCTTTTATACAAAAGACTAGGTGAGGGGACAGAATTTAAAAAAAAAGACAGTTTTGCTACAACTGAATAAATAGGGAGGTTTGCAGCATAAAATTAATGGTCACAAAATATGAACTTACCTTGCATAGCATTTTTCCAATCAGTGAAATAGTCTGACATTGTAGCCACTATTCCTCATGCCTAGAATGTATTCTATTCCCAGTCTTAGAATTCCTAGCACCATTGAGAGCTCAGTACAACTGCTAGCTTTCCCATGAAGCCTTTTCCAATCCTTCCAGATGATATTGATAGTTTCCCTATGTGACAATAAATTCTTTTATTTTCTATGAACTTTTATGTTAACTTATTAGAGTTCATTTGATATTTCTTAAGTAGAGTTCAAGCTCCTTGAGGAGAGAAGCCATTTTTATTTTTGTTTTTGGACCCAGCCTCCCAGCATAGCATCTGGCATATTGCAGGGGCTTTAATGAATGCTTGCTAAGTTGAATTGTATTTCTAAATACACTCATTAATAACATTATAAACAAACATCACTTCAAGGCTTTGAAATTCTCCTGTAATATTATTGATCATTCCTATGCAATTAAATGCCTCTATAATGATGTTTCACCTAATGATTAGCCTTCACAGCACTCATTAACATTAGTTATGAGAATGGCCTAAAAGTGCTACAGATCTGTGCAAACTTTAGGGATAAAGATAGGGATCCATTTTTTCCTTTGACAATAAAGATTGGTACCTTCTTTGCAAATTATAGTCCCAGAGAATTGCCTAGAATACTGGGAGAAAGGAAAGATAATTTACAAATTGAATTGTGCTGTGTGAGGAAGGGCAGATCAGCAATGGGTTCATGAACCTTTGAATGGTCTTGAAGGATGAGTATAGGATTTCAACTGAAATGGGAAACTGCAAAGAGAAACACATGTATCAAAAAACTTAAGGGTGGGTCACTTCCTACACAAGGTCTTTGCTGATACTCCAATGGCTGATGTTTTCATCCCCATTTACTTTGTATTTACCTTGTATAAATTTTATATGACTTTTATTTCCATATGCTTTTTCCTCCAATAAAATATTAACCCCTTGAAAGCAGGGATTGTTTCATTCTTGTCTTTGCATCCCCAAATCCTAGAACAATGGCTAGAACATGAAAGTTGCTTAATTAATGCTTGTTGATTGGTATCAGTTATAGAGGAACAGCATAAGCAACTGCATTGGTGCTCAAAAAACACCTGGTATGATCAAAGAAGGCATTGAGTAGTTTGATTTGACTAGAATGCATAATACATAAATCAAAAGGGGAAGGGATTAGAATGAAATAAAGTAAAAAAATATGATGATACTGATTATTGGGTGCTTTAAGTAGGACCTATCCAAGTTGCCCCCATTTTTAAGATCAGGAAACACATTATAACAAATCTGGGATTTGTTACAGTGAGAGACAGCTAGGTGGCCCAGTGGATAGAGTTTTGGACATGGAATTAGGAAGATGTGTATTCAAATCCTACCTCAGATCCTTACTAACTCTGTGATTTTAGGTCATGTAACCTCCTCCAGTTTCATCATCTGTGAAATGGGCATAATAATAGGACCTATCTCATTGAGTTGTTGTGAGGTCCAAATGAAGGAAAGCATTTCTTTTTAAGACCTTCCTATGTACCAGATCTTAAGCTAAGCATTTACAAATATTATGTCATTAATATATATGTATATGCATGTGTACATATACATATAGATGTGTCTATGTATATATACACATACACATGTGTGTATATATACATATATATACATACACACACACATATATATATGTATATATAGTCTTTGCAAGCCTTAAATGCTATATAAATGTTAACTGTTACCAGATAACATTATTTGGCTTACCCCAGAGGCTAACTTTGGCCTCTCCAATGAAACTTTACAAAGTTCATATAAAATGAAAAGTCCAGTTTTTTCCAGTAACAGTTAAAAAAATGCACTGATATACTGTTGGAAAGTTCCCCTTGCCTGAATGGCAGTACTCTGGCAAAACAGAATAACAAAAGTGGCACAGAGCCCATATTCTGAATATAAAGCCTAGCAGGTCATTGTGTGTGTGTGTGTGTGTGTGTGTGTGTGTGTGTGTGTGTTTTCATGTGGGAGTATGATCTTTCAAATGGAGTGGAAACCTAGGAGCCAAAAATATTTGGTTTTATTCCCAGTGTAGGGAGGTAAATTATTACATCTGAAAATGGCCTTCCATCTGATATAAATACATCTTGCAAGTCACTAGGTATCTGTTGTCCACTAACAGGATTTCTTTAGTTATCATCACATATTGAACATTTAATTATATATTATCTTTTTATATTATTGTAATTGTTCCATGTGTATTATTTATTTTTTCCCAGCTAAATTATAAATTCCTTGGAGACAGGGACATATGTATATCAGGAACTTATCACCTCTTAACTAGACAATTAATACAGCTTTTTAACTGGTGCTTGCTTCCATTCTTTCTCCTATTTTCCAATCCAACTTTCACAAAATAATTTTTCCATTTTACAAGTCTGATTGTGTTACTCCAAAAGCTTCAGTGACTCCTAATTGCCTCTAGGATAAAATTCAAACTACTTATCCTTTCATTTATGAATCCCTATGCAGTCTGACTCTAATCTACCTTTCTAGTCTCATTTCCCATTATTCTTTGTGCTATCAAAATTCCAACCAAAATAGATACACTTCTATGAATTCAATATGCCACCTTTTCACTTCAATAAGTGTATCTTCATTCTTAAAATGTTATCCTTTCTTACCTCTACGTTTTAGGGTTCTTATCATCCAAGTTTCAGCTCAGTTGCTCTGTGTGTGTGTGTGTGTGTGTGTGTGTGTATGTACATGCATGTGCTGGTGTGCAACCTTTCCTTATCCTTTTTGATTAAGACATTCTCTTCCTTCTCAAATATTGCCTTATTTAGGTTTCCCCTTCATTTCTTTTGCTTCTCACTTTTTACTACATTTATATGACTTCAGTCATTTCTCCCTCCTTCTTCCATCCCTAGAGGACCTACATTCTCAGCTGAAACTCAATAGGCAGTTTTGGGTTCCCTGTTCTGAGAAGCACTCATCTGAGGAAGCTGTGGGTTTTATTTTATTATTATTCTCTGTGTAGCTTCTCTAATAAAACTTCTTATTGTTTGTATACTGTAAAGGTAGAATTTGGCTATCCAGAAGTGAAGTTGTTTTGGGAAATGGGATGGGGACCCTTAGTCAGGAAGCAGAAAAATATCCACCAGTGGTGACCTTTATGCTACAAATGACTCCCATACGAGGGTGTTTACAAGTCAGGAGTTGGGAAACCTTAGGTTCAGTTACACTTGTTAACTGTGTAATCTTCAGCAAGTTATATAACCCCATCAACCCTACTTTGCTTCTCTGAAAAATGGAGAATTTTTTAAATGGAGAAATCAGTACTTGAACCATCTCCTCAGAAGTGGTTGCCATAATGAATAGAGTGCTGGAATTAGTCAGGAAAACCTTAGTCCTAATTCTAACTCAGACACTTACTGTGTAATCTTAGGCAAGTCACTTAACTGTCTCAGGTTCCTCATTTGTAAAATGTGAATAAATAAATAATAGCAAGTAACTCACTGTGTCATTAGGAAGGTCAAAGGAAATTGTATATATGAAATACTTTGCAAACTTCAAAAGCACCATGTAAATGTTAATCATCATTATTGTGGAAATCACTGTAAATCTTAAGATAGTATATAAATTTGACTTATGATTTAAATTATCATTATTGAAAAATGCTGAGATTCTCTGGCTATTGGGGAGTAATATTTTTCTGAACTTCCCATTCTTTACATTTTCTCACCATATCAACTCTGCTATTAAGTTTGACTTCAGCCTTCTTCACTATGTTATTTTTCCCTCAATTTCTCTTCATCAGCACAGATGAAACCATCAGAGAAGGAAAGGGCCATCTGGCTCAGCATAGCAGTTTTTTATTTGGTTGCTTTCAAACCCACCTTCCTGTTTTGGGCCCCCCTCTTCACTCCTCATACTTCAGAAACCAATCTAGGTGTCTCCTGAACTCATTTATACCCTTTGTTTCAACAGCCTTCCCGGGTAACTAATTCCATATGTTTATTGCCCCCTTTGCCTTGCAACAGCCAGCAGCCCTTTCTTCATCTAAAATGACCTTATTGGACTTTTAGGAAAGGTCATTTTCTCAAAAAAAGGAGATTATATAAGCATATACAATACATTAGATATCTGAAGGCCTTGAAGCATCCTATGTTGTATGGATGCTCAGAACATTAAACTTGGGGTGGGGGATAATATTTAGAGGAGCTAATTTATCCATTGTGGCCTAGATTGGGATGCAGTTGAGCAGGAGCCCTCCCTTTCTCCCCCTCACACATCTCTGTAAAGTGGTCTATATAGGTTATAAATCCTATTTTCAAATCAATTAAAACTTTTCTTTTGATTTGTATTTAATAGCTTACCCCATGCCCTATGCTTCATTCTTTCCAACACAATGACATTAGGTACTCTTTATAACTTGTGATGTGGACAATTTTGTTCAGCTGTTGCTAAAACTTACTAAAATGCCAGATGTCATGTTGGAAACATGAAACTTGAAACTAGGCCATAAATTACAGCAACAAACCATAAAAAATAATAAAATACCCTGAGTTCCGTGCTCTGAAGCTTCCCAATTTCTAGTCTCTTTTTATTCACCCTTTCTTCTCACTTGTCCCTTCTTTCCATCCCCTTTATCCAAAGGTGAGGCCATGAAAACTTCTCACTTATGGTTTGATTTTGTTTTGCAGACTCAGAGCAGAGTACTGGTTCAGACACAGAGGTGCTCACAGAGAGGACATCTTGCTCCTTTGAGTCTCACCCAGATCTTACATCAGGTGCTCCTGGTCCCCCACCTCCCCCCATTTCATCCATGGAGGAGATACAGGTTGAGCTCCAATGTGCTGATCTCTGGAAAAGGTTTCATGACATTGGGACAGAGATGATCATTACAAAGGCTGGCAGGTAAGGACCCTCCAAAGGTGTCATGACTGGGCAAAAAAAACCCAACCAAACAAACAAACAATAACCTAGGAGGAAAAGAAGGGATGTTTTTCATTCATTAAATTATGGTTGACATGTGGCAACACCAGTGAGATATAAAGAACCAAGAATACAGATGTTCAATTTCTCCAGGCCTCAGTTTTCTGATCTGTGCAATGAGAGGTCAAAACTAGACGATTGGTTTTTTTTTATTATTAAAGCTTTTTATTTGCAAAACATCTGTATGGGTAATTCTTTAACATTGACCCTTACAAAGCTTTCCATTACAAATCCCCCCCCCCCAGTCCCCATCCCTCCCCTAGATGGCAGGAAATCCACTACAAGTTAATTATGTTAAAACACTTGACAAATCGAATATATGTATACATATTTCCACACATCGTTGTTGTACAAGAAAAATCGTATCTACAAGAAAAAAAATCTGAGAAAGGAAACACAATGCAAGCAAACATCAATAGAAAGCATGAAAATGTTATGTTGCGGTCCACATTTCATATATCTCTTTCTGGGTGTATATGGCTTTCTTCACTGACCAAGTGGAACTGATTTGAAACATTTTATTGTTGAAGAGAGCCATATCCACCAGAATTGATCATCATATAGTATTGTTGTTGCAGTAATGATCTCCTGGTTCTGCTCATTTCGCTCAGCATCAAAAACTAGATGATTGTTAAATTTTCTTCCAACTCTAAAATTTTGACTCATATTCATTTTCTGCACTAGCATAATTTCCCCCCCCCATTATTTTCTGCCATGTATTATTATTTTTTTATAATCCCTGTTGTTTTTGTTATCATTATAGTGATTGTTTTTAAGGGAACAATATAACATTAACCAAACTTATAATCACAAATACTCTTTAACCTCCAGGTATAATTGTAATCTTAGCTTAATTGTTTGATAACTGCATAAGAGTAGATTTCTGAAACAAGTATTTGTTTCTATAACCAATGTTTTCATTTGGTAGTTGGTATCCAAACCAAGTAGTGTGTGTGTGTGTGTTTGTGTTTGTGTTTGTGTGTGTGTGTGTGTGTGTGTGTGTGTGTTTGAGCATTTCCATGAAGTTGGTATTGGTGGTGTTGGCAGCCAAGCTTTTCCCCTTGGCCCCTTTGACTTCTTTTATAGGTTAGAAATTTTCCTGAGAATTCAGTGGCTATCTAGTAGAAACATTTCTAAACATACATACTTCAGCTAACCAAAACTTTTTGTAGAAATATTTTTTTGGTGAAAAAAAAAGACTTTTAGTAAAGATACACCAATTTAAAATAGTTTTCATATTTCTTATATGTTTGTCTTAAAAATGAAAAAGCACCCTTAAGGAAAATTACAGTTCTAAATCTAAAGATCAGAAAGTCATTTATTTAGAGTTAAAAGGACCTTAGAGGCTATTTTATCTAATTCTCTTGTTTTATAGATGAAGACAATGAAGTGGGGAGAGCAGCAAATTACTTACCCAAGATCATATGAATAGTAAATATCAGGAGTAGGATTTTAACACATGACTGAAAAATACTGAACATACACTCACATATACAAACACACATGCATACAAATACTCCTTTGACTCCAGAGTCACTGGATACTCCAGAAAATTTGCTGTCTCACACAGCTACTCCTTCTGTATAGTTTCATCATTAAAATGAATCAGGTAAAAAAAGTCACAGACACATCAGATAAACTTAGCACCTATTAAATTTATTTTCTAATTCTTTTTGAAGAATGTCCTCTTCTTGTTGGAATTTGCAGTCAGAGAATTTTGCCATGAAAAACTTTCTTAGAAAAAGCAAACTTAGAGAGAGGTGGAAACAAAAGAGCACGTTACTGAGTAGATTGCCATTTGATTCAAACATTTATGAAACACCCACCATGTTTGTTGCAGCAAGCAAGAAACAGTCCCTGTCTTCAGGGAGCTTACATCCTACTGGGAGCCACAGCACACAGATAACTAAATGTAAAGTCTGCACAAAAGTATTTGGGGGAATAGTTGGTCAGAAAAAAAACCCTAAAAATTGTATCTGGAGGATCTTATATAGGAGGTGGCATTTAATTGAGTCTTTAAGGAACTGCAGATTCCAATAGGGAGAACATTCTAAGCATAGGGATAGTTTATGCAAAGGCAAAAAATAGAATGTCATGTATGGAAGATGGTAGCTATACCAGTTTGAATTTGAATTCAAATTCTGGGGAAGGTACATGAAATCCATTTGTAATGATAGGTAAAAGCCCGATTGTGAAGCGATTTAACTGTGAGATAAGTTTTTGTTTTATGCTAGAGGTGCTTGGAGTGACTAAAGGTTCTTAAATTGCACAGTTAGGAGTGATACCTGTACTTGGGAATATTAATTTGGAAGCTGTTCAGTGGGTGGGTTGGAGAAAGCAGAGAAGTTGTTACAATAGGTTGGATGAGAGATCAGAATCAGAATTAAGGTGACAGATGAGTGAGTTAAGAGAATGAGATGGATTTGAGAAATGTGAATATAGAATTGATAATACATGGAAACTTATTGTTTATGGAAGTGAGATAAAGGAAAGAATAGAGCATGATTCAGGTTACAGACCTGCAGAAGGATGTTGGCGTCTTTCACTGAAATAACATTGTTTGGAAGAGGAATAGGTTTGGTGGATGTGAAGATGGAAAAGAGTCACTAGAAGAGAGTCCTAGGTTCATCATGCAAAGGTGCAGGGACAGAGATGATAAATTAATAAAGCAGTCTGACATGTGGTTAGTTAGGTAGGAGGAGAACCAGAAGAAAACAAAGTCATGAGTACCCAAAGAAAAGAGAATGCTCAGGAGAAGAGAGTGATCAGCAATATCCAAAGCCACAGAGACATCATGAAGGACAGGGACTAGATTTAGCAATTAAGAGGTCACTGATAGTTTTGGAGAGAACAAGTGAAAATTTGCATACCATTTATTTGAGATGGAATATGAATTTTCAATAGTGGGCATCCCATCTTTATGACACAAATTGGGAGGCAAGTACAGAGTCTAGAGAAGTATCTCATTACAATTACAAGGAGCTAAATGGTATATAGTTGACTGAGTTTGGTACTGGGAGACAAGATAGACATGTTAAAATTCTGCCTCACATACTTGCTACCTATGTGACCTTAGGCAAATCATTAAATCTCTTTCGACTTCAGTTTCCTCATCCATAAAATAGGGATAACAATATCTACCTCACTGGATTGTAGTGAGGAACAAATGAACTGATGTATGTAAAACATCTTGTATACCTTAAAAGTGTATACAAATGTTCACTCAATATTATGTTTCAAAATGTTGCCAATAAGATACTTAATAACTACCTGTGAATCTTAAAGTGCTAATAAATAGGAATTATCATCTTTATCCTCCTCCTCATCATCATTATCATCCTCGTTATCATTACTGTTTTTACCTGGAAGGGTAAGCAGCTAAGAGTAGGGTTTGGAAAAATTGGCATAATTGTTTTTTTCAAGTACTTTTGAATGTATAATACTGAAAATGACATCCCGACCTGGAATTTTAAGGAACCAATTTCTCTCAAGATGCATAATGACACCCTGAGAAGTTTTATTTGTATTTCTGACCTTAAACTTTTACATCTAGTTCTAGTACCTCATGGAGTTGCCTCTTCTGAGAATATGGGAGTGAGTGAGATTGACACATATTATAATTCAGTTCATATATATATATATAATTGAGTTTTATTAAATGCTATTCTTATACCAACCCTTTTAGGTATAATTTTAAAAATTTCATAGTTAAGTAAATTGTTTTAGAGAAGTTATCTGACTTGCTCATGGTCATACAATTAGTTAATGTTAGAACTTTTATTTAAATTCAAGTTTATTTAGCTCCAAGGCCAGCAATCTTTTCCTTGTATCACACTGCTACTTAAAGATCAAAGTGTAGTTGAACTAAGGTGTTAGTCCAGGGGTGATATGAATCATTGGATTTATTTAAAATTTTTTGGCAAGGCAATTGAGGGTCAAGTGACTTGTCCAAGATTACACAGCTAATAAGTGTTAAGTATAAGAGAAAATATTTGAACTTGGGTTCTCCTGACACCAAGGCTGCAGCTCTATCCACTATGTCATTTAGATACCCTGGATCATTGGATTTAGAACAAGAGGGTACCTTTAGTTCTTGACCTGGATTGAGGAAGAGAGCATTATAAGTTTGGATAATAGTGTAAATAACCGAAGTTCTGGTTATGGGAAAGGGTATAATGAAATCAGGGTATAATAAGTAGTATTGCTTGGCTGGAGTGTTGATTAGTGAAATAGGGCATGTCCTTTGCCATAAATACTGATGTTCCTACTCATACCTGCATAGAAACTCAAATATTGAACACAACTTTCCATTTCTCAGAATTTCATTTGGATAACTACCTTAACTTCTCATCTTTTCATGCCTTCTGTTCATTTCCCCTTTCTCATAATTTTATTTTTTTAGTCACATTATCTTAGCACCAAGGTTCCAACATTATTTTTTCTTAGGGACTGCATGTCTTTTGAACTTTTTAATGCCCATCTGACTTTCTATAACTTAGTCAAAATTTATATTGGCTCAGAATCACTAAAGAACTTTTCTTTTGTTTTTACTGAAAGAAAAAAAGATCAGCACCATGGACAGAGACTGTGACGGTGACATATGGGTTTGGAAGAATAAAGAACTGACCCAAATTTAATCACAAAATTCAAATCAAAACCCAAACTCTTGTTGCGGATTGTAAAAAAAATCACTTAGCTTCATAGTGAGGGTTTCACTTTCTATGCTATAGTAAAGGGCAGAGAAAAAGAAAAAGCAATTTTTATTAAATTATTAGATGGGAAATTCTTTGAATTGTAAAGTAGTTGGAAGAGCCCTGAACCTGAAGTAGGTTTCTGGGTCTAATCTTGAATATGACTTTTTCTACCATGTGGAATAATCATAGATAAATTGCTTCATCTCTCTAAGTCTTAGTTTCTTCATGTGTAAAATGGAAATAATAATACTTTTATTGCCTTTACTACAAGATTGTAATGAGAAAAGCATTTTTAAAAATTCAAAGTGACTTTAAATGTGAACTGTTATTCTTATATTGACCCAAGAAGATAGTTAATGGAATTTTTAACTCTTAAAGGGGCCTTAGAATTTATTTAATCTAACCTTTTAATTTTATATATGAGAAAACCAATTAGTTTTCTCAAACGTGTTAAATGATTTTTCCCAATGTCACAAATTAATGGTAGAACTAAAATCTTATATCTCTTATCCATTGTTCATTCTACTATACCCCATTTTGAATTTAGTTTAAATGAACTATTCATAAAGTTAACAATTATGTTTTCAGGATAAGATATTCAGTTGGAAAGGAGAATTTAGTTCAATTCTGATTTTCATGACATCATGGAAAGAGACCTTAATGATCACTTAATTTAAACACTTCATAATTTAGATGAAGAAACTGAGCCTTAGAAAGTCTAACTGATTCATTCAGTGTTACTTAGTGACAGAGCTGTATTTGAACGCAGGTACAGTTATTCTACAGGCAACATTCTATCCATGGTGACACATATTGTCTCCTCTCCCTGTGGGATTATGACAATCTTATGCAGTATTACAGCTCCTGCCATGGATCATTTGTGTGTTCTAAGTACATTATGTCCTTTCCCTTCTCCTAACTGTTTCTTTGTATCCCTCATCCCATCCTGAATCCTTTTCCAGATTTCCCTTCTCAGTGATACTAGCATTAGTGGAAATAACTCTAAATTGGGAGCTGTGAGATCTAGGTCTTATTCTGAATGCTGCTACATAACATGCTATGGAACTTTTAGGAATTCATAATTTCTCTGGCCCTCTGTTCCTTCATATGAGGAGATTGGGACAATATATTTTATCTTTATTATTTCATATATGTGAAAATGCTTTGAAAAAAGCACTACGTGAATGTAATAAAATATTATTGGTTTAATATTTTTGCTCTTAGGTGAATTCAGAAACAAACTTTCCAGGTGATTGCATAATCTGTTGAACTGCAATTGCTTTTCTCATTTGCAAAAATCAAAAAGTTATGGCCTTGATCTCTCGTTGTATGGAACTGGCGGGAATGAACTTTGGACATTACTCACTGATGTTACTGTTAACATTTCCAGTGGGCCTGTTTTTTTTTTCTTATTTAGAATGTCTTTCTTTAGGATAAACACCAAGATCTGTCACAATATTTCTGTCACCTTGAGTAAATCATTTTCCTTTGTGGTCCTCAGTTTCTGAACTTACAAAAGGAGAGATTTGATTAAATGGCCTTTTCCAGTTTTAATTTTTTTCCTGAGGTAATTGGGGTTAAGTGACTTGCCCAGGGTCACACAGCTAGGAAATGTTAAGTGTCTGAAGCCAGATTTCAATGCAGCTCTTCCTGACTTCAGGACCAGTGCTCTATCCACTATGCCATATAGCTGCCCCCAGTTCTAAAATCTATGACAACCATAGAATTTTGAGCTAGGAGGTATTTTAAGCATGTTATTATCTACCTCCTCTACAAGTGAAGTGGTTGCTACAGAAATGACTTTCCATTATCACAAGGCTATTATATGGAAGATATGAAACCAGAATTCAGAGGTCTTCTGAAGTCCAATTTTGCCTTCATTCCACTATACAACATTATCTTTTAAATATATTATTCTTAATTTGATAACCTGCAAAGAATTTGAAGATACTGTGAATTTGAGTCACCGTGATGTACCAACACCTAATTTCCTTTAGACAGGACATTTTTAAATAAATAAAAAGAACAATCCTTACCGTATGTACAGATATATAGCTTTAAGGGCAGCTAGGTGGCCCAATAGATAGAATGCCAAGCCTATGGTCAGGAAGACTCATCTTTATTAGTTCAAATCTAGCCTCAAACATTTACTAGCTGTGTGATCCTGGGCAAGTCACTCAAACCTGTTTGCCTCAGTTTTTTCATCTGTAAAATCAGCTGGAGAAGGAAATGATAAACCACTCCAGTATTTTTGCCAAAAAAAAAAAAAAACCCAAATGGGATTACAAAGTGTTAGACTGAACAATGACTGAAAAAAATAAGTTTGTGTGTTTTTGTATATATTTCTAGAGAGCAGAAAGAGAACAGGGAAAAGGAACATTTTTTAAAATATAGATCATAGGATCATAGATATAAAGTTGGAATTGAACTTCAGCTTACACAGGCCAACTCCAATATTTTACAGATGAGAAAATAAAGCCTAGGAGAGTGAGGTGACTTCTCCAATATTCTACAGATTGCAAATGACTGAGCAGGAATGAATAGATATATCATATTTATTCTTTTAGAAAACCATGAAAACTATCTCAATCAATCAATCAACAGGTATTTCTTAAATACAGTATTCCCAGGCATTGTGCCAAGTGCTAGGGATACAAAGATAAAATCCTTCTGCCTTCAAGGAATTATCATTCTAATGGAAGAGGCAGCATATACACAAATAATTACAGATATATACAAAACTAATATAAGGTAGTAACTCTTATGCTGTTTTCCAAATATGATGAAGCTCCTAACATACACTCAGAGGTGTTTCTCTAGTGTTGACAATTGGTTTTCTTTGTCCTCCTTATGATGTGGAGATAACTTTATATTCTTAAAGATTATGCCATCAAAACTAGTTCTAATTAGTTTTATAAACTGGAAAGGTTTCAAGTGTGGGACCAGCAATAGTTTGTATTTCTTGTATGAGAACAATTCCAGCTAAGTTTATTGAGTCTCATCAGTAAAGTGTTGGCTAGGAAATGGTGAATTATTTTGGCCACAGCAGCTTGAGAAGCCATTAGCTAAAATGTGGATGGGTTGCAATTTGCATTGCTGGAAGGAATACCTACACCGATAATGTTGAGGTTCTTTTTTAATTTAAAATTTTAAAATTGTTAACTCAGCATACAGGCACAAGCAAAATGAACACATCCATATATAAAGCAAATAAAAAATGTAAGTGAAATATCAATTTCTATTAAGTATACTCAAATATCTTATAATGTATTGAAAGTACAGTCATTTTGTATTGAGAGATTCACACTTGTGACCAATGGTACATAGCTACAAAATGGCTGATTGTAGTCAGGTGTTCAGTCTATATGTATTAACATGAACACAGACCATGGAGAGCTTAATTGAATGCTTTTCTTTTCTTTTTTTTTTAATTGAATGCTTTTCATGTAAGTTAGCCTCCAGTGAAGAAACTTTTCCTATTTTTATATGGTTTCTATAAAAGTTTGTATGGAAATTTATAATCTTAGAGAGTCACATGGGAGCACTTAGAAGTAAAATGAATTGTCTAAGTTCTCACAGCCAATGTGGTTCAGATATAGAACTTGAATCCATAGCATGCACTTAACATGTGCCAACTATGTAATAGCTATGTAACAGTCCAAATCTAGCTATCATAAACTATGGCATCATATAATAATAATAAATGAGAGATAACATTTACATAAAGTTTTAGGGTTTACAAAGCACTTTATAACAACACTGAGGGGCAGGTTCTAATGATTATTATCATTTCACAACTAAGGACACTGAAACACAGGTTAAATTATTTACTTAAGGCCACACAGCCAGCAAGTGGTGTAAACACAGTTGGATATTTATATAGTACTTGTAATTCTTAAAATGCACTTGTTTCTCACAACTTCCTTGTGAAGTAGGAAATTTAAGAATTTGTATCCCATTTTTCAGATGTGGAAACTAAGTGGGGAATAGTCACACAGTAAGTGTCAAAGGAGAGATTTAAGTTTAGATCCCCCACTCCAGACCTAAGGCCCTTTCATATGAATATAAACACTCCCACAACATTCATTCATCCCTTTCATGCTTAGCCCCTGAATGGGTTCTGTACAATAAAAGCTCAGTGTTTTTCTTGCTTCTTGTGGTTCCCTGAAGAATGGCGTGCTTGATTCTGGGATCTCTGAAATGTAATCCTCCTCAGGGGCTGTTCCCTCCCCCGCATCTCTCCAGTGATGGGAGGAGTCATAAAATACCACATCCTGACCCTGCTCAGTTTGTCAAGTTTAACAAGCCACTGTGGCCAAAGCAAGGGACTGCCTGAGGCTGCTTGAGTTGATTCCCCATTGAATCCACTTCAGCTTTGCTCCTCCCCAGACACACACGTTGACAGAGTCCGAAGGTCATCAGCAAGAAATGTTTTCTGACAGTTTTATGTTTCTTCTTAAACTTTGGTAGCACTTTCTTTGAGGGGAAGGGATGTTAGTACCTTCTTTACTTCCTCCTCTTCCTCAAGGGACCATTTACAGTGAGACTTTCAGTAGATTCAGCACATCTATTCAACAGCTACCAAATGCTGCACCAAAATAGCAACAGCAACAATAACAACAATGACAGTATTTCACATTTATGTAGTGTGCTCTAGTTCACATAATGCTTTGCTCAAAATCACCCTGTGAAGCAGATTGGATGAATAATACTATTTCCATTTTTTCAGTTTAGAAAACTAAGGCTTATAATGATCACACAGATAGTTAATAGCACAGGTGATTTTTGATCCAAGTTCAGTCCTCTTTCCACTTCATTTCACCACACCAATGTTAAATACATTCTAGCTGATACAAAGAAAACATTCTTGCCTGGAAAGAGTTTATAATCTAGTGGACAAGATAAGACTAACACGTTTGAAAAGATCACCAACACTGGACCCCAATGAAAATTTAAAAAAAATCCTAAATAATGTATGTGCCAAAGAATAAATAAAATAAATAAGCTAAAATGATGTGAAAGAAAATGATAATGATGAAAAAGATTGCCAGTATTTCTGGGATGCAGTTAAAGTAGTCATCAGGGAAAATTATATAAGGTTACATGCATATATATATGTATCTATATATACATATCCATCTATCTATCTATCTATCTATCTAAACACACACATCACACATATGTATCTCCCTAAAAACATGCATTGCAAGAAAGGGATTAATGAATTGAATATACATTTTAGAAAAGATAATATGACTTTGTGCAGTATGATGTGTGACCCAAGAAAGGTACAGGTAATAAAGGCTATGGAATTTTGGAGGCATATCTGTTCAAAAAGGTTATAATGCTGTTTTTAGTGAACTTTGCAAGGATGGTAGTGAGGGACAGTAAATGAATGTCTAGATTTTTCATAATCCAAGGTAATAATGATGATTCAAATAGTGCAAACAAAATCCCAGCTGGATTCTTTAGGTTACTGAAAGAATAATGACCTTCTTATCTACCTGGAAATAATGGGGATAGAGGCTATTCAGGTTTGGGACACTGAATTTTAGGAAGGACATTCATTATGCTTGTCTCATATACCAGAATTCCTACTATGACTCTATATCAAAGGGAAGAACTATAATATTCCAAATGCTTATCACTTGTCAGGGTAGAAACAGAAGGGGGTTAGTGATAATATAGCCCAGTATTTTCCTTTAGCTTCTGCTAATGAGAATTGCATCAAGACTACTAGGGTTGAAGTTGTGAGAGGGTAGGTCTTAGTTAGAAAAATTATGAAACTAGACTGAAAGGATTGGGATGAACATCCTAAACTGACATGCCCAGAAAGGTGTGACTAGGATGGTAAGTAAATTGGAGATTATGCTATATGTAAACTTGATGGAGGAGCTTGAGATGCTTCACTTAGAGAAGAGAAGGCTAAAAGATGGAGAAGGAAAGAATGTTATCATGGACTTCAAGTGTTTGGTGGGTTCCCAGGTAAATCAGGCATTAGATTTGGTTTGTCTTGCCCTTGTTATCAGAAAAAGTAACAATGGGTAGAAGCTAAAAGGGGGCAGATTTTAACCCCATACAAGGTGAAAAAAGTGCTGACACTGAATTGTCAAAAAAGTGAAATGGACTGTTTCAGGAGATAGTGAGTTCCCTATCACTGAAAGTCTTTGAATAAAGACTAGTTGGGGATATCATAAATGTTAATTAAGATCTTTTGATTCTATAATTTCAAATTAATTGTTTACCAGCACTCTTCAAACCTTATAGAGATAAATAATTGTAATTAATGATTTGGTTATTAACAATACTGTTTCTGTTGTTACTTCAGGCTACTCATTCACTATCTCATTCTTCTTCATTTCTTTGCATTCTTTCTTGCTTTCCATAGGCGGATGTTTCCAGCTATGAGAGTGAAAATTACAGGCTTGGACCCTCATCAGCAGTATTACATAGCAATGGACATTGTGCCTGTGGATAATAAGAGATACAGGTAATGAGAACTCTGTATTGTGGGATGGTGGGCACTGGTATAATGTTAATAATATTAATAATGTTAATAATGTTATAATTGTTATAATGGTATGTGAGCCCTTGAGACAATTTAACACTTTCCATTGGCTATATAGAAATCATGAACTAAAAAGGACATTCAAAAAATTTCTGTAAAATAATAATATAAAATATGAACATATGATCCTATAAACCCTGCATGATACATACTCTCTTGGCAAGGCAGAGCTGTACCTGGTACCAAGTGACTGGGGTTTTGTTCCTAGCTTCTGCCATGGTGGAGGTTGCTTTCTCTTGCTCAAGTTCTCCCTGTCTCATTGTCCTCCACTATTCTTGTGTTGCTGCTTTCCGCTTCATGATCCCATCATTATCACATTGTTCTTCTAGGGCTTACTTTTCTTGACTATCGGTTCTGGCTTGGTTATACCTATCTGAGGTGGATGATCTGTATTATGCTATTGGGCCTGGGGGCCCAATATTAGCTAAGATGCTTGATATTAGTAGTGATAAAAGTACAGGCTGATTTCCCTAGCAGTAACCATTGGGTTTCTATTTCCCCTTTCCCTGCTTCCTTGTAGGGAAGATCGCCAGCTTCAACTCAATTTGCCCCAGGTGCCAAAATTTCTAGTTACTACTCTGTATCAAGGGGAAGAAATATAACACATTGCAAATTCTTATTAGTAGTTAGGAAATGATGAAGTGATCTAATATCTTCCTTTAGCCTCTGTTAACTGGAGTTGTGCCAGAGAGTTATAATAAGAATAAATGGAACTTAGTCAAAAGGTTAATGAGACAAAGATAGTTTTATTAAGGATAAGGGATGGCCCATTAAGTACCATTAACTAATCCCAATAAATATTATTAACCAATGCCAAATGAATACCAAATAAAATTCCAAATAACCATATGGAGAGAGTATTCCAAGGAGAGGAATTTGACTACTCAAATTTGTCTAGGCAAAAGTTAGAGGCAAAAGGTTTTGTTTGCAGTTGGAGAACCTTGGATGAAACATAAACAGAGACAAGAATGTTTATGAATTATGAAGAAAGTAGTTGCATCAAAAGTGTTGTGATTTGTGTTGAAAGTAGGGTATCTATGCTGATGGAATCATCTATCCCAGAAATACTGGAGTGTAAAGCAGGTTAATCAATAGCCTTCCTTCTCTAGGAGTTATTAACAAAAGACTTGGAATTTGTTGCATTGTGGTTCATAGACGGTCCTTCCTGAGCGGGGATATAGACTAGCTGGCCTCTAGAGGTCCTTCCAAATCCTGTGCAATTGATTTTCCTTCTATTCAGACATGATCAGAGACCTTAATTTAGGTGCAAAATAACCCAGTTTCTGAAACAATCAACTTTCAAGCATATATGCTTTCTTTGGCAGAAATGGGGTGGGTGGGTAGGAGGTGGAAATGGATGGAACAAAATTGATATGGTCAAATCAGCAGGTTATGATCAGCATTAGGGGAAGCTCTCAAAGCTGATTCAGGACACAAGAGAGCTGGATAATCTAAATCTATAAAAGAGAAACAGTAAGAACTATGGTTAGGATTTATCCCCTCAGTTGATCAGAATTACCAGGATAATTTAATGTGAATGGGTGAAGCTTTGTCATAAGACTTATGAGCCAAGGCTGAAGCTATTAACATTCCCAGCAAATGATTATTCATCCCTTATTCAAAGACTTCTAGAGATGGAGAACTCACTACCTCATTAGCCTTCTGGGAAATGGGTTCTCCAATGATCCAATAAAGACTGCAAAGAGAGCAGCATTTGTAGCTACCTGCCCTTCTCTTGAGGCAAGCAGTGTGAAAGGGAAGCAGGAGTAAAGAAACTTTCACCCATCTGTATGCTGCAAGGAAGGCCCAAGAATCAGACCCTTTTCTATATTAAGAATGGAACATTCCCTAATAGAGTTGATCTGAAAGGATGCAAAAGATAAGGAAGCATAGTCATGATCGAATTTTTTAGAATAGACATGGCAACAAGACAGAGACCCTCTATAAAGTTTTTGGGCTATTGAATTTCCTTTTTCTTTTCTAGGAGTGTCTCAGAAATCCAAACTCAGAGCAAGGAAATGGTTAATGAGTGGGGGGCTTGGTAGTTCTTTGCACATGGCTGAGTTTTATAAGAGAATAAGGGAGAAGATGTTTTTAATAAGCAACCAGATCCTGAACAAGTGGCCAAGGGATTATCTGGTTTGCATTTGAAAGGTGAAAGGTTGCAGTAAAGTACTTTAGTCCATAGTTACACATATGGGCTCAGGATGTGTGTGTGTGCACGTGTGTGCATGCATGCCTGTATCTGTGTGTCTGTGAGTGGATGTGTCTACATGCATGACAAGGGAAGGGGGGAGGGAAAAGGAAAGCAACATTAAGAATGTTTCCCTCCTGAGGAGCTACAGCTTTCTTCAGTAATCCTAAATCTCTTTCCACCTCAGATATTTCTTTAATTTTATCTCGTTCCTTATGTTCATTCATTTATTCCTTCCTTTGTACATTTGTTTGTTCCTTTTCTTCTTTCCTTCCTCCCTCCCTTCCTTTTGCCATTCATTTCATGTGTTCATTCCTTCCTTTGTTCACTCATTTGTTCCTTCATTCCTTCATTCCTCTGTGACTCTTCCTTTGCTTGTTCCTTTTTTCCTTCCTTCCTTCCTTTTTTCCTTTTTTCTTTATCCTTTTCTTTTTCTCTCTCCCTTCTCATCTCTTTGTTTCTCTTTCTGTCTCCATCCCATCATTTCCTTTTTCCTTAACCTCTTCCCTTGCTCTCTTTTCTCTCCCCTCCATTCTTTCTAATTCTTCTGTCTTCTTTCCCTATTCTTTCCACCCATTTAAATTTACCCTATTCTCCCCCAAATGGTTTCTATTTTCTACCTCTGAATCTTCCCTCTCTTCCTTTCTCTCTCAGATATGTGTATCACAGCTCCAAGTGGATGGTGGCCGGCAATGCTGATTCCCCTGTTCCCCCAAGAGTTTATATCCATCCTGATTCACTGGCCTCTGGAGATACATGGATGAGACAGGTGGTCAGCTTTGACAAACTCAAACTGACCAACAATGAATTGGATGATCAAGGACATGTAAGTCATAGAGACCTCTAACTTCTCATCTTTCTATCTCTTGTTGCACATCTGTCCCACTTTTTTTAGGCTTTGATAAAATTTGTTTAGTTGTGTCCTTTTATGCTTACAGTTGCCTCCTTGCTTTTAGGTTCTCAGCCAGAACAAATATCCTAACAATGAAATCTTGTTTCTCTTAATTATTTTCTTGTGTGACAAATCAAAACAACTTAACCAAAGTATATAATACCTGCTAGTTTGCTGTGGAATATTGCATAGAAATATGATTCTTGGTCCCTGTTTTTAGAGCTTACAATCTCAGTAGGAGGACAAGATGTAAATACATGTAAAAAAAATTCACTTTCTGTAAAAGTTAATTGCTCAAGACAATAGCCGTACTATCTCTAAGTAGTCAGTTTGATCAAATCACTAGCATTTTTGGAAGCTCTATTGGAATTAACAAAATTATCAGGGAGGGAACTTACCTTGAGGTTTCCCTGTATAACTGGAGAAAACTAAATAATACAATGAAACTTTGGCAGTTCAAAACATCATTGAACTCTCATCTTGTTCTGATGGAAAGATGCACTGCATCTTTCATTTAAAATGATGGTCTCTACCCTCAAAGAAATTAGAATCTATTGGGGGAGACAGAAAACAAATGCACTAAAAGGACATGAGAACTCAACATATTTAAACCAGTGCAGTTTAATACAGTGTGAAATTATGAACAAGATCATTGAGTAAGTGGAGCTGGGAGTGGTAGAAAATTCATAAGATAGAGGATGTAAAGCATTCTCTTGGAGTGATATCATAGTCAGTTAGGACCACAACAGTGTCATTAAACATTTGTGTTTAATTACAGAGAGTATGTTGTAATCCCTGTGGATTCCCTAAATGGAACAATGATATCCTATTGTCTTGTATAATACCACTTATCATCCACACCATTACTGGCTTCAAATTTCCCTGCCTCCTGTCCACCCATCGCTGATCCTTTAGAAAGTGACTAGTCTTCTGATGGTCAAGCTCTAAACAGTGACTTGAGGATATGATCTATGTATTAATGACGGAACCTGGAAAACTATCTACCTTGGGCAATGCTTCTCCTTCCCTTTCCAGATTATCCTGCACTCTATGCACAAGTATCAGCCCCGAGTCCATGTGATCCGAAAAGACTTCAGTAGTGAGCTCTCTCCTACAAAGCCTGTCCCTGTGGGAGATGGTGTGAAAACTTTCAACTTCCCAGAGACTGTCTTCACCACAGTCACAGCCTATCAAAACCAGCAGGTAAGTGCCCTTGCTTTGGACTCAGAATGATTTTGTTTTGTTTTATTTAGGTATTTGGTAGGAAATTATGTCCATGGACTTGTCAGTAAAAATTATTGGTTATTGATAGGAGCTCCACAATCATTTCATCCAGTTCTTTTTGTACCTCTCTCTCCCTTCTTCCTTCTCTCTCTTTCTCCCTCTTTTCTGTTTCTTTATTTTCCTCCCTCCTAAATTTTTGCAAAACCTAAATTGAAACATTTCCTACTGTTCTTGTCAAGATAGTGGAGAAATATTGGCTAGAAAGTAAGGCAATTAAATGGATTTTGTATAGGTTGAACACTGGACTTGAAAAGTAGCCATTAATGATTCACTATCAATTCAGCAGGAGAATGGTGTGTTGGTAAATGTTTAACAATTGATTCTCCAGGAAAAAAAGAAAAAGTATACATGACACACCTTTTTTTCCCTGAGGCAATTGAGGTTAAGTGACTTTGTCCAGGGTCAAGCAGATAGGGAATGTTAAGTGTCTGAGATGAGATTTGAACTCAGGTCCTCCTAACTTCAGGGCTGGTGCTCTATCCACTGCACCACCTAGCTGCCCCCCACATGATACACTTTTAAATTTAATTCACATAATTAACATTTTTACCCATCATTTTTTTTTTTGCCAAGTCTAAACAATCAAGAAAAAGGACGAAAATTTGTGAAGTTTTGATTTTCTTTTTTGGCCATGGGAGGCTCTATCAAATTTTGAATAGTGGAGAGAAAATATAGAAGCTAATTAAAAAATTAGTCTGTAATACTCTAGGTTATAGGATGAATTGGAGGAAAGAGGGCCTGAAGGAAAAGAACAAATTAAATTAGAAGGCTATTGAATTCTTCCATGTCATGCCACAGAGAAACTTTAAAGGAAAAACCAATAGGACTTGATGGATAATTAGCCAAACATGATTAAAAAAATTAAGACCCCAAAGTCTGAAATTTTGATGAAGTGGAGAATGGTGGTGCCATTGAAGATGGCAATTAAATAAAGAATGTAATCTTCAACCCCTTGTTCCTAGTCTGATTCAGAAGTGTCTATTTCAATGAGTGAGATTTTTTAGGTGTACTTTCAATATGCTTGTATCATTGGAAAAGGTCAGATGTAATTAGAAAGTTGTTGAGTTGAATGCTAAGGCAGGTTGTTATTGAAAAAAGGTCCTGTGAGAAACTTTTCATTTTTTAGGAGAAAATTTTTACTGTAAAGAACAATTATGATCATGTTATGCCTAAAGAGGCAAATTTAAAAAGTGGATGTAGTGCTTTATGGTTCTAAATTTTTTATATGCATGATCTTTGTTTTTCCATGTATAGATTCCATAAAATTGAAACAAATTGAGGTTTTTTAAAATAGTATTTTATTTTTCCAAATACATGCAGAGATATGTTTTCATGCATCCAAATCATGCATCTAAATACATGCATTGCATCCAAATACATGCAATGTATTCAGCATTCACCTTTGCAAAACTTTATCTTCCAAATGTTTCTTCCTTCTCCTTTCCTTCTCCCTCTCCAAGGCAACAAGTAATCTGATATAGATTAAACATATGCAATTTTTCCAAACATATTTTCATATTTGTCATGCTGTGCAAAAAAATTCAGCTCAAAAGGGAAAAAATGAGAAAGGAAAAAAAAAACCCAAGCAAACAAATCAAAACAATAAAAAGTGAAAATACTGTTTTGATCCACATTCAGTCTCCATAGTTCTCTCTTTGGATGTGGATGGACTTTCCATCATAAATCTATTGGAACTGCCTTGAATCACCTCATTGTTGAAAAGAGCCAAATCCATTACAGGTGATCATCTCGTCATGGTGTACAATATTCTCTTGGTTCTACTCCACTTAGCATCAATTTATATGTCTTTTCAAGATTTTCTGAAATCAGTCTGCTGATAATTTCTTATAGAACAATAATATTCCATTATGATTCATATGCCATAACTTATTCAGCCAATCCCCAACTGATGGTCATTCACTCAATTTCACTTCCTTGCCACTACAAAAAGAACTGCTACAAACATTTTTGTGCATGTAGGTCCTTTTCCTTTCTTTATGATAAGAGTTGAGGTTTTTCTGTCCAACTTCCATCTGTATGTGCTATCTAGTTTCAGAATTTTAGGTCTAGAATTAGACATGGCCATTTCTTCTTTAAGGCAAAGAATCACTCATTTGTAGTTGGTTGCTTTCTCATCAGCTTCATAGGGTATTAGATTAGCTGCTTATTTGTGGAACAATGGGTAGAGATTGTAGAGAGGTAAATTTAGTCAGAGTAAAAGGAACAATTTTTCCCCCTAATGATTAGAATTATCTCCAAGTGGAAAGTTACCTTGAGAGATAGTCATACTATGGGGGGCTTGGAAATAGTTTTTCATGTATGGTTTGTACTAAATGCTACTGAGATTTCTTCCAACCTTGTAACTCTGTGATCTCGCTCTCGCTCTCCCTCTCCATCTCCTTCCCCCTTTCCCTTTGCCCTTCCCTCCCTCCTCCTCCTCCTCCTCCTCCTCCTCCTCCTCCTCCTCCTCCTCCTCCTCCTCCTCCTCCTCCTCCTCCTCCTTCTTCTTCTTCTTCTTCTTCTTCTTCTTCTTCTTCTTCTTCTTCTTCTTCCTTCTTCTTCTTCTTCTTCTTCTTCTTCTTCCTTCTTCTTCTTCTTCCTTCTTCTTCTTCTTCTTCTTCTCTTTCCTTTTAAATGTCTCAGTGAAATTTTAAGCTTTCATAATTAAAGTTTAATTTATTAAAGGCTAAAACTTCACTGAGACTTTGGAGACACCTTGTATTTCTGATGCAGATATGTTACAAGACAATTTCATGTAATGCATTTTTTTGTCCATCTTTCATTGATGTCTTGGCTCATCTACTGGATTACACATTTTGGGATGACAGACTTGTCTTGCATGTTCAACAAACACTTTCTGAATAACTTTTATATACAAAGCAAGAAATAGTGAGTGCATTATAGTGGACAGATTCCAGCATCTGAGTTTAAGGGAAACTAGGTCCACCTCTGATACCTATTGGCTATATGGTCCTGGCCAACTTAACCCCTCAGTACTCTAGGCAATTATCTAAGACTGCAACTTGTAGAATATAAATCATCATTGGCATTTCCCTAAATCAGTGATATTCAGACCACTACTTCCCCTCTCTCCAAAAAAAAAAAAAAAAAAAAAAAAAAAAAAAAAGCACAAAGCATTGTGCTAGGTGCTGTTGATACAAAGGCAAAATGAAAAAAAATGTGTCCCTCTAATCAATCTTTTTTGGAAAAAATAATAATTACCACCTATCATCTCATCTTGTTTATAAGTTCATATTTGAGGTTTACTTAAAACAAATTATACCAGTTCTGATTAGAATATTCAATTCCTTTCTTGATTAGTACTTTACTTTTTCATTTGATTCAATGATAAAGCCTTAGTGATAAAAAAAGATGGTTGAATAGAAATTCCTTAACTTTTATGGAGACCAAGAATTTACCATAGAAGATTATATATATATATGTATATATGTACATATACATATATATATATATATAATTTGTTTAGGTGTAGCTTAATATAGTGACTTTGAGTTCCTTATTATACTTTTTAAAGAATGAAAAGCCTCTTATCCATAATCACACTTAATTTGTCCCCTGAAAGTCTTTAAAAGACTGTGATCTTTATACTTCTATTAATATTTATCCTATGACAATATTTAAGTCATAACATAAGGCCTGAAGCATTAGAAGTGACTTTATTTGTAGAGTACCATTTTAGCTATTAGCAAGTCCTCTAAGTTAAGCTATCTTTTTCATTTCAAACTATCTTTTCTGTGCAAAGATTTTCCTGCATGTTAGAGTGGAAAAGGTGTTTTTAAATGACAATACTTTCCCTCTTTTAAAATGATTTTGGGGTCCAGGGTGGGGGATAGGAAAGAAAAAATCCCTAATGTCTTCTTTGGGAGAAAAACAGAGGTAGCAAGGAAAAGAAGAAATAGGAGCATTTTCTTTTAAACCTCTCTCACTTTCTCTTACCATTCCAGAGGGTTGAGAATGATTGAATGCCATCAGACAGAAGCAATCAACAGCAAAGAAAATGTTGACTGTCTGAGTCAGTTATTTTCTCTTATTCTTATAAATCTCTAGCCCTTTACAATTTTCAATAGATCACCCTTTAGAAACAAGGGCCAGGCATTTTATCACAACCTCCTATCATTTGATTCTGAGAGCAGGAAGGATGTGTTTCTATTTCAATGGAATGCTTTTTTCCAGTTCTTTCTCCTCACCACCTTCTCCCTGCCCCCACCAGCCCTACGTCTAAAGTTACCCCCTACCCTATTTGGCTTCTTTGACCTAAGCAGTCAGAAAGACTTTAGTATTACTGTTATTTGCTCACAGAGGGCCAATTTGGCAGAGGCTAGGTAGGCAGAAAGGAAGTCTTAGGCCTTGCCCAGAATTTCATTGTGGAGAGTAAAATTGAAGAGGAGGGATAGAGGTGACTTCATACTCTGCTCTTGTTCCTTAGAGAGGGATGGAGCCAATATTTCCACCCTAAATAACTGAATAAGGTGGAAGTTTCCATTGCAAAGACTGTGTCTTTGATTATTGGAGATGGAAGAGATCCTAGGAGCTAGTATTTATGTAGTGATTAAAAGTTCAAAAAGATCTTTACAAATGTGATGTCGTATCCTCACAAGAACCCTGGGAGGTAGGTGATATTATTATCCCCATTTTAGAGATGGGAAAACTAAGACAGAAGTGACTTGTCAAGGGTAATATAGCTAGTAAATGTATCAGACCTGATTTGTTTTATATCCACTGGGCCATCTAGCCTCCTTTAAAGAAAATTGAGACTGTACCTCAGGTCACAAGGATATTTAATGACAAAGCTGAAACTAGATCCTACTTATCCAGATATTTAGTCTTCTTCAGGGAGAAAATATACCCCCATATATATACATCTTGACTTCTCTTGTGAACAGAAAACAATATTTTAAAATATAATTTTGATCTTCCCGGGTAATAGTTCTATTTTTTCAATGAGAATTGGCCTTATATGAGTTTGAAAATTCAGCCTGAATTGCTTGTATGCTAATCTGAAAGGATTATTGAGGTGCTCATTTGTATTCTAAATCATCTAGATAATTTTATTTCAACTTTTCAAACACATCAATGAAAATTTACTTTCTTCTTGAGTGGAACCATTCATATCCCCCAGAAGAAACCTTCAAAAGCATTGCTAGCCAGAAGAAGGAAGAGAAAGAAAACCAAGAGATTTTTGATAGAGGAAGGAACCTCTCAGTTTTGATGTTGTGAAAATTAAACTCTGGTGTTTTTGATTTCCATTTCCTACTTAGATGTGGCTGATAACATTTACACCATGCTGCCATTCAGGCCTTTTTTTCTAAGAAGCCCTGCTAGGCTTCAAATTCAGTTAAAGATTTAAAATGAATAATAGCCAAGCCAGCATCATAGGGTAGCTCAGTTTACACCAGACAGACTAGGCTTGTGTAATGGAAATTCAAGAGGATGCTTCTATAGTCCCCCATTTTCCATGGGATAGAGCTTGAACAAAACTTCTGTGAAATTACTCTTGAGTGGTTAGAAAGTCTATCATGGGCTTAGGTTCTGAGTAGGAAAGCCATGTCAGACCATTTCATTGCCTCAACATTCATTGACATCACCCAAAAACTATTCCCTGGGGCTGTGATGGCCCTGATAGGCAAGGAACCATTGTTTTTTTCAGTTGATCATAGATTGTGAGACTAACTTTGGAAATGTATCAATCGTCATATTTTGTAAAGATCTTTTTGAACTTTAAAACACTATATAAATACTAGCTATTAGAGTCCCATCCATCTCCAGTAATCAAAGTTTCAGTCTTTGCAGTGGAAACATCCGCCTTATTCAGTTATTTAGATATTGATTCCATCCCATTCCAAGGACCAAGAGCAGAGTATGAAGTTGTCTTAACTAATTAACTTTTGGGGAAAACTCCTATTTATATGAATAAAAATATAAATTTTCAAATAAGATAATGAATATAAATTATGTTGCAAATTTTGAAGTGATTATGTAAAAGTTAACTATTACTATTATTATTGCTATTTCTATTATTATAATTGGGCACTTTAAGGTTTTCAAAATGCTTCATATATAAAATCTTTGTCCCAAATGCCCTGCCAAGATGCTATTATTATCCCAATTTTACAAATAAGAAATCAGATGAACTGGGACTAAATGATATGTCTAAGGTCATATAGCTCATAATTTTCCAAGTTAGGTTTTTAAACTTGTCTTCCTGACTCTGCCTTGTTGGTCATGGGAAGCTATAGCTGTTTTATGAGGCAAATCCAACTTGCAAGCTCAGTTATAGTGAGAGATATCGGTCAATTGTCTTCCAAGTCCTTTGATTTTTGCAGATGAAGGCTCTAGGACAAGTGGGAGAATCCAGTTATTGCATCATTTGATGGTTACTGCTTTTAAACCTTGCATGCTGACACCCTTAGGGTTGGGAGCAAGCTGCTAGAGAGTAGGTAGCTCTTAGCTTGCTCTCCAGAAGCCATGATATACAATGTCCTCAGAAGCACGGAGAATCTCAGCAGTATGGCAGCCCAATCATATATCAGAAGGCCCTCTCATAAATGGGTTTGACGGCATAAGCCAACTTGAAAGGGAGAATGAACGATTATAACCTCAACTTGAAAAGAAAATATGGTGTGTAGTTTATTACTGAGGATTATGGAGGAGGAAAGAGCTGATTTTAAGTTAAGAACAGAAAAAGCAATGACATTCTTTAAATTCACTGCAGTCTTCATGTGGCAGACAGTGGGATTTAGAAAGCCAAACTTTCAGGCTCCTGATCTGCTCCATAAAACAGGCAGAATTGCTTTCTTTCACTACATTATTAGCGCCGTGTTATTAGCATGTGATATTGGAGCAAAGAGTGTTTCAGGGGAGAAAAAAAGTCACCTTAAAGCTAGCATGGTTCTTTCATGTCAGAGTCTGCTTGTCAAGATCTCATGTTGCCTTTTAAAGACTTTTAAAGACTGTGTCTTTGGGAAATTCCACTGTGAGGAAGTGGTTCGGAAGGGGAGATGAGGAGAGCTTTGGGGATTTGCAACACAGGAAACAACATGAGCTGTCCTAGTGATAAGTCCTATGATTTGCAGAAAATTGAAAGAGTTTTAAGTGATGCTTTTCCCTCATTTCTAGAATTACAGTAAATTCAGTATTTCTTCCCCCTCTTTCCTTTGACTCCCCACCCCAACTTTCAGGTCCTCAAGGGTTTGCTTATAATGAGTCATTAACATCTGGTCCAGATGCATAAGTAGCAGAATGACTCTCATGGCCATGGCCGAAAATGGAAACACTGGAATTCATGTGGGATTTATTGGTCAAGCTTTGCCAATGTAGGCACTGGAAAAATAATTGATTCTGTGATTGGAGTTAGGATATAGAAGGGAACTTCTGCCCCACCTGGGGGAATTGGGCTAGTGGACTTCCCACTCTTGAGGAAGCAAGTGTCTCTTTAATCTTGTTAGGTCCAATTTGCCTTAGTTTATGAAGATTGCCTTTTGAGGTGAAGGAGGAGGCACAGAAAACTTAAATGACTTGCATGAAGTTACACAGATTCTCAGAGACAGAGGCAGGATTTCAACAATTCTCATGGTAATAACAAATACACAGCCCCATGGATCCATAGGTGGGGGAACTCCTGTTGCAGAATCCAGCCAGATTTAATCCTGCACTTGTCTAAATGATCTCTTGGTCAGTCTTCGGGTAAAAATATGACTGCTTTCTAATTTTTTTTTATCTTGCAACAAAACCTGAAAAGAAAATGAATGGTGAAATCAGCTATGAAACTCAGGGTGATTTTTTAAGAGGAATAATTGGAAAGGAAATCTATGTTAAGAGTACTAATTTGATTTTATTTTATGGTCTCCAGATCACCAGATTAAAAATTGATCGAAACCCCTTTGCTAAAGGCTTCAGGGATTCTGGGAGAAACAGGTAAGGAAAATGGGGAAAATGGGTTCCTTGATGTCTCTTACTACTGTGATTTTACTCTCACTTGCCCTTTTTGACTCTGGCTTTGTCGATGACCATCTGTTTTAGAGAACACAGATATATCATATTAATAAAGGAAAAATAAGGTGGAAAGTTGAAGTTGGGGGTGGGAGAAGGAAATGAGGAGTGAGAGTTGTGCCAGATAAAGAAGAAAAGAAAGAAAGTGTCTTCAAATAAACATTAAAAAATATACAGAAGAGAGAAGCAAGTTCAGAAGGAGATACAGATAAACTGAGTAGGTTTGGAATTATTGTATTTAAATTGAGTATATATTTCAAAAACTATGTAATGGAAATTCATTATTATATACACAATCCTCTTTTCTGTTTTTCTTTGTAAGTCAAAATATTCATGTTAAAAAACCACACAAAGGAAAAAAAAATTGAAGCAGTAATCACTAATCTTGCAACGGGGATTAATTTTTTTGATAGATTCCTTTATTAGTGCAGTGTAAAAGAGTGAATGTAATTGTAATTTTTTTTTTTTTGCTCAGAGGTGATTATAATCACTAGGATATAGCACTGAATAGTCTTTCTAAGTCTTTCAAAGCTCACTGTCTTTGTTATGATATAGATTGTCCTTCTGGTTCTACTCACTTCACTGTGAGTCATTTCATACAAGTCTTCCCAGATTTCTCTGATTCCTAACATTTCTTTAGAGGAATAATTTTTCATCAATTTAAGCATTTCCAAATTACTTTTTTAGGCCTTCTCCAGTTTTCTATAATTCCTTATAAATATGGAATGCTGGCTTAGCACTCTCTTTGAATTTTAAGCACTCTTTCTTATCCTACTTGAGGATGTCACCAGAATTATCCCAGACAAGGAAAGACTTAGGCAAACTTTATTTCTCAGGGAAGCCTGCAGGTAAAATGAGTCCAAAGTCATAGGATACTCCCAGATAGTCAACAGTGTCAATGACTGGACAAGAATGAATTTCTAAAGTTAGAAACTACTCAAGCATACACTGCTCTGAGTGCCCAGCTGAAAATAAACTCTTTGAGAGAGCTCCTGTTTGTAGTTGTAAAACCCCATGACATTCACCTAAAAAAACATAAAGACATTGAGAGTCAAACTTATTTATAAAGTTGATAGGAAGAAAATAGTATTCATCTCATTTTGCAGAGGAGAAAAATGAGTTCACAAAGCTAGGTGACTGAATCTGTGATTGCAACTGGAGACTTCTGGATGGGAAAATTTAATTTAGTGAAATATATTGGTCCCTTTTCTTTAACTCAGGGGTTCTTAACTTGTGTGTCAGTGAACTTAAATATTTTGGTAAATATAATTCAACAATTGATTTACTTTGTAATTTCATGTATTTTATTTTATGCACTTAAAGACATTATTTTCAAAAAGGACTCATAGTTTTCAGCAATAATTCCACAATACAAAAAGGTGAAGAACCCCTGAAACAGAAGATCTCTGCAGTCCATAATTCTATGACTATAAAGCAATTTACTCCAATTTATCTTTTGAATCCTCCTGTATTTCCAAAGGTTGGATTAGGAGCCACTTTAGAGCAAGAGATATGATTAGAATCTTTGTACCAAACAGCAGTTTCATTTTCCATCAGTCTTGGACTTTCCTGATTATTTCAGCTTTGTTTTTCAGTTGTTGCAGAACTAAGGCCACACAATTGCCATCAGTTCCTCTTGCCTGAGTCTCTGATAAGAGTTCTTAGGAGCTTTGCATATATATCTGCCCCACTGTAAACAGTGGAAAAGTTCTATCTCTTGTCCCAGAACCCCAGTAGGCCAAAATACATCCCAAAGCAACTTAGTGGTGCTCTGGCCTGAGGCCTTCATCTAAAAGGAGCTGGGTGATGGTGTCATTCAAAATGTCTCCAGAGCCCTGGGCCTTGACCTCTGAAGACCACCCAACAGCATTTTATGTGCCGTTTTTCAGCTTTTGGTTTCTTCCACTGTCTTAAACAAGTTAACTAGATGATACAATTCTTCCCCTTCCTCTAATCATTCCCATGTAATGTATATCCCCTTCCCCAAGCCCCTTCCCACCCTTGCCCTCATGCCCAAAATAGATCTAAGAAACTACAACGTATATATTTTTTTAATGTGGCCTGGATTTTGTCTCTTTTAATTTTTTTTTAAATTTCTGTTCCAAACAATATAATCCTTTTCTAGAGCTCTATTAGTCAGTGAAAGTTTAAGTGATTTGTCTTGGGTCAAATGGTCTATATTCAGGATTTGAATATTGATCTTTTGGTCTCTAAAACTGACTCTTTATCCTCTCCATACCACCCTGTTTAGAAGCCATGTCTTTATTATACTTTACTAGTTTTGTCTTTATGGCACAGAATAATAGAAACTTTAAAAAACCCAAACTCTCAATGTGTCAGGGATAAAGAAAGGGCCAGATCCCAAACTACCCATACCTTAGAGACCAGTATGTGCCCTGTGGCGCCCCCCCCCCATTAAAGAGTTTCTTGATATTAACAGAAAGTCTTAAAATTTTAAAAAAATCTTCCAAGGCATTTTCAACATTAAGAATTTTGCACAAAAGAATATTTGATGAGTTACATATAAATGCACTAGAAACATACGGATTAAATTTCTCTTAAAAACATATGGGCTTACAAATTAGGGGGGAAGGTGCTTGGCCCATGTCTTTTGGTTTTACTGAACACAAAACATTTGTGAAGTACTTTGGAGACCCAGAATTTGCCAAACCCCAAACCAAAACATGTTCAGGTTTGTCAAGCACTATCCATCCCAGCACAATCCAGAGGGCCTCTAAAAGGGAAGGACCAATTCCCAGTCAGGGCCTGATGCAGAGGAGGAAGAAAGGAAGAATATTTCTATCCATTACTCTCTGAAAAAATGCTTCCACCCAACTATATAGTGCTCAAGACTCAAAACTGAGTATTAAGATGCCAATACATTAGTAGTTCATAGAACACAACTTTATCCCTTGAGTGTATGTGTTGATGGGATTGGTAGTGGGTATAGGGGAGCAGAAAATAGAGAGAGATAGCATAAACTTTGGGTCTAGTGAAACAAATCTGAATCCTTCCTCTGATACATACCAACCCTGGGCTCATCTTTCTGTATCTATAAAATTTAAAAATAAAAAGCAATAGAGTCATTCAGCTAGTATGTATTTGAGGCTAGATTTGAACTCAGGAAGAGGAGTCCACATCTGGCACTCTATACACCATAGCATTTAGCTGCTCCTTTATAACAATTAGTCAATTCAAACTCCTGATCTCTTTCTGAAGGTGATTACTTCAAACACATGGGTTCAACCAGATCAATCAATCAGTAAGCTCACAATGATGAGTGTCCACCTGTGGGTGTCCCCCAATATTTTGTCCTGGTCTTCTTCCCTTCCCCCACCTCTATTTTCTCTTACTTGATAATCTCATTAACTCGCATTGGCACAAAGCATCATTTCTATACAGATGATTCCCAGATCTATTTATCCAGTATTTTATCTCTCTGCTGAGCAATTGTTTGTTGGACATTTTGAACTGGATGTCCCATAGGCCTTTTAAACTCAACATGCCTAAAAGAGAATTCATCATCTTTCCCCGCCAAACCTATTCCCTTTCTGAATTTCCCAATTCCTGTCAAAGACAACTATCCTTCCAGTTATCCAATTTCAAAATCCCAATGTCATTCTTGACTCCTTTCTCTGATTCCGCCCTTCTTCACACCCTTCCCCTGTTTCTTGCCAAATCTTGCATTTCTTTTTCTTCCACTCCTTTATGTTCTTAAAAAGTGAGGACCCTAAAGAATTTTTGTTTCTATGAGATCTAGCTATAGATGGAAATCAAAATATCTTAGTATTGTTGTGAAAATAGTCTTAACCATATGGACTTCCCCTAAGGGTTTCAGGGACCACCAGGGGCCAACAGGAACAGCTATTGAGAATAGTTACTCTACAATATCTTTTAAATATGAGCTCCTTCTACTCAGGCCCTCATCATCTCCCTCTTATTTGAACTATTAAAATCATCTTCTAAGTTGTTTTCTTATTTCAAGCCTTTCCTATTTGCAATTCAACATTCAGCTATCAAAGTGATTTTTCTAAAGTGTAATTCTGATTATGTCATCATCTTGTGCAATGAACTCAAGTGGCTCCCTATTGCCTCCAGGATAAATAACAAGTCCTTTATCATTCAAAGTTTTTTATAGCCTATTTCTACTTTTTAAATCTTCTTATAACTCACTCCTTTCCATGGGCTTTATGGCCAAAGCCATAACCAGTCGAATTGCTATTCTTTTTGCATGACCTTGCATCCCTATTCTCCACACTTTGGCCCCATTTTTCCCTATGCTTTTGCTAGGCCCTGACCACTCTTCTTCCAAGTCTCTGATATTTAGAATTCTCAGCTCAAACACCTCTAGGAGGTTTTCCTGGTTTCCCTAGCTTCTCATGTCATTTCCTCTCAAGTTATCTTCCGTCTGCATTGAATTTTTCTTTTGTGTTCTGGCTTATATTTATCTCCCCCATTAAATTATTTCTTTTGTCTTTAAGGCTTTAGCACAGTGTCTCACATAGAGTGAGTACTTTATAAATGCCTGCTAGTACTAAGGAGTACAGTGGATGGAATGCTGGGCCTGGAATCAGGAAGACTGAATTCAAATATAGTCTTGGATACTTACTAGCTGTGTGACCACAGGAAGGCCACTTAACATCCGTTTGCCTCAGTTTCTCCATCTGTAAAATGGGGGTAATAATAGCACCTATCTCCCAAGGCTATTGTGAAGACCAATATTTGAAAAGTGCTTAGTACAGTGAATAGTAGGCATTACATAGATGCTGGCTATTAATATTATTATTATGTTTGCTGATTGGTTGCCAGTACTGTTTAGGGACACAAAGAAAAAAGCAAAAAAAATCCCCTGAATTGAAGGAACTTACATTCTAATGCACATACTATTCATACATAAATGCAAATTTACATGTATGTGCAAGTCAGAATATAGAAGGCAATTTTTGGGACAGAAATTAAGGTAAACTTGAGTTAAGGAGTTCTGATTGTGTTCAGTTTATTGTTAAGGTTATCAATTGCCAGTAAAAGGGGTCTTTAGCTTCTTAGCAGGCCAAAAGACTGAATGAGGGCACACAGATAATTTTTACCTTCAAAGGAATAGCATCCCAAGATTATATGGCAGCATCATAGATGGGGAAAATAATGTGATTGGCTACACAGTCTGAAGTGTCACAAGCATGATTGGCTGGAAATTAAGGAGATGCTAGCGACAACCCCTCCTTTTATCCTTCAAACCTTCAAGTGTGCTTGTTTATCATTCCTTTCCAAACTTCTATGAGTTAATAGTCTCTAGAAAGCTTAGACCCTTAATTGTAATTAACTCTATTCCTTTGGACAGCATCGGCTGGCAATTTGAAATGCCCAAGTGATTGTGCTGTGGGGGTTGCTGGATTATTTAGCAATTCCTATAATCCTCTTTTGGCAAATATCACTAGCATCATCTCTCAAAGCTCCATTGAATGCCCAGTTGCCTTGGCTTTGTGCTAGGTACCATATTGGGAAATAACCACAGTCTAGACTCTGGGAGACTTCACAATCTAAGAGGAACAATAGTGACACAGATAGACACATATGTATAGAGACTTGTAGGCTAAGAACATTAGTCTAAGACAGAATTGGGTGGTCAGGTATATACTTCTTTCTTGCTTTAGCTGAGGTTACTGAGTTACTTTTCCTCATCATTTGATGGAGCTGGGCTTCCTGCTGAGGCAGCGTGAAACAGGAAGCAGAGTCTCTGAGTTGGGAAGGCACTGAATGATCTCCAGATGCTGTCTATTTGATCGCAGTGTTCTTAGTAAGGGTCAAGGTCACAGAAAGACAGAAAGGGGAGGTCATTCCAGGCACATGTAGGAAGGAAGAGGATGAAAGAAAGAGAAAAAAGGCAGATAAAGATGAAGGGGGAAAGGAATACAAAGGAAGGGAAAAAGAAGAGAGAAAAAAGGAAGAGAGAAAAAAGGAAGAGAGAAAGAGAGAGAGAGAAAGAGAGAGAGAGAGAAAGAGAGAGAGAGAAAGAGAAAGAGAGAAAGAGAGAGAGAGAGAGAGAGAGAGAGAGAGAGAGAGAGAGAGAGAGAGAGAGAGAGAGAGAGAGGGGTAAAGAAATAAAGGAATAGTCAGAGAGCTGTAAAATCACCTTAGTTTGGAATACCATCAAGGCAAATTTGAACTGAATCTGAAATTGATTATCATTTGAAATTAGTTTCACTCATCAGTGGTTTGGGACACATAGTCTTTGAAACAGCAGACCTAGCTGTGGATGATGAGTATCTTTCTGTGCTTCTTGGCTCATAGAAAAAGAGGACATCCCGTATTCTCTAGCATCTGCAAGCCTTAGGAAGGAAGGGTGTGATGTGAGCAAAGACAGGTGGGGAGGAGAGCCTCAGCAACAGCTGCCTAGCAGTAGGATGGAACTTTCTATTAAACTTCCTCCATCTAGAAGTCAGGGAAGGAAAGGGACCTTCTGTGAGTGTCCCTCTGCCTGAATTCATGATGAGGGTAAGATGATCCCACCAATGCTTCATTTCTGATTTTTACAGATAGATATGGAAGATGTTGTTGGTAAGCTACTGATGAGGGGGAAATAATACCTTTTGTAGGATGACCCATGGAAGGTAAATCCTAGATTTGGAAAAAAATAGTCTGCGAAGCCTATTCTAGAGATAGAAGAGCAGAGATTGAAATGGAAACCAAGACTTTGAGTTTCGTGCCTTATTGGCCTGAAGGAGAAACCTTAGCACCTTAGCAGTTTACTGAAGGGAATCTAGCCAAATACTGCCCTGACATTGAAAGCATGACCAGAATAATGGAAAGCAAGAAAAGGAACTTGAAGGATTTGAGTCCTCCTGGGGTGTGAAAGTGCCATCCTGCTAAGGGAATTAGTTACTTCTGTCAGGATTTTACTACCAGTTTCATCCAGGACAAGATGTTTTCAGTCAGCATCCAGGGAACATCTCTAAGCAAATGCAGGATCAAACAGAAATGTCTGAAGACTGAGGATTTATGTGAATTTATCTTAGAAGTGCTAGGGAGCATGAGGATCCTGGATGACCCCCTTGTGCCTCCTCAACGCTTGTTCTTCTAATCCAGGCTTCATTCCCTTTAAGGCTTTCTGCATCTGAAGGGAGTCAGTCCCTGTCCTGCAAGGCTCAGTCTCCCCCACTACCAGCAATCTTCTCCAAATCCATATCAGATATTGTTTCAGATCTCAAAGTAAAGAGTCATGGACATTTCCAGAATCAGGGACGCTGGCATAACGGAATGAGAAGCTTATTATCAAGAAGATATTTCTACTTTATGCAAATAGCCCCCCAAATCCTAAAACTCTGTATTGTGCAGACTTCCAGGACACAGATGGAAGCTGCATCATAGGGGTATAGGTTAATGAGGACAGATCTCTGTAACAAGGGCTGAGTCCATGAAGGGGTAGCAAGGTTCCTTGACTTGCTCAGTGTTTGAACATCTTATCTCAAGTATTCTGAGATGATGGTGTCTGCTTACAGGAAATTGAGGTAGCTGTTGCTTTTTCATCAAAAGGTAGCCAAGTGGATAGAGCACTGGATCAGAAACTCTTATTTGCTGTGTGAGCCTCTGGCCACCTCAGTTTCTTCATCTGTAAAATAGAACTAATGGAACTAATAATAACATTTAGCTGCCAGGGAATTTTGTGAGGATAAAATTAAATATTTGCTAAGCATTTTGTCAACCTTAAAAGATTAGATTCCTACTATATGCTAGCTATAAAGAATAGGGTCTGTCCTATTAGTCTTTTTTCTTATCTTCCCACGCTCTCATCTCCCCTTCTGAATCATCTTTCTTCCTAGGAGATGAGTGCTGCTATAGTTACAGATAATCCAAAGAAATGACTCTATAATGGTGGAATTTCAGAAACTATAAGAGGTGTTATGTATACAGGAGATATTTTCGGATGATGGGGTTTCACAACTCCCCTCAGATCATACCAAATAGAAGCTGTAATGAAGTTTGCCTTGTATAGTGCTGTCTCTCTTAGACCTAAAGCAGGATTCTCTTGTGATCTGACTGATATTTCCTCCAGAGACAAAAGGATTATGCAGTAAGGAAGAAAGATGTGAAAGATCTGGGGAACTGGGAAGTCTAAGATGTGGGAGCTTTCATCAGATGGAAAGAGTAGAGGTGACTAGTCAGGGATTAATAGCAGTTGACCAAGGTTAACACCTTTGCTTTATATCTTTGGAGACAGTAATATCATAACAACCTCACAGGACTGGTGGTTGTCATGATCCAGTGAAATAACATATGGTCAGTGCTTTGCAAACTTTAAAGCACTATATAAATGCTAGCCATTATCCTAGAAAAGGAACATTTGTTTCGGGTTAGGTTTCAGTTAAAACCCTTGAATAGAATTCTCCATTTCAAGCTCCCCTACCCTTTCCCTTCTTCATCACTTATCCTTTTGAGGTGAGTAAAAGCAGTGACACCATTCATAGCCACCTTTTATTTTCCTGTATTATCTTTTATTCAAATTGCTCAGAAAACTTCTGCGATCTTCAACAAGGGCCTCATGTTAGAGCCTGGGAATAGAAAAATGAAAAAAAAATTATAGGGTCCCTGACCTCATGGAGCTTACAATTGAATAAAAAAAGTAGAAGATAAATATACAGCTAAAAAGTATAATGTGAGGGAAAATGTGATTCGGGGCCAGGGAGACATTTGAGGAATGAAACAAAACTTTTAGATGGGGACCATCAAGTATGGTTTTCTGGAGATGGTGGTCCTGAGTTGGGCAGCTAGGTTTCATAATGGATAGAGCTTTGGGTTTGGAATCAGGAAGACTAATTTTCATGAGTTCAAATCCATTTTGAGTCACTTACTAGCTGTAGGCTTGCTCCTGTACAAGTTATTTAATCCTGTTTGTCCCACCTACATTATCTGTAAAATGAATTGGAAAAGGAAATTGTAATTCACTTTATAATCTTTGCCAAGAAAACTTCAAAATGGATTCATGAAGAGTCAGACAGGGCTGAACTACAATAAATCCATAGTAGCAACATCCTTGATAATTTCTTATTTATATCACTTTTTTTCCCCCGGGGAGCTGGATGATCAAATAGATTTATTTATTTATTTATTTTGCTGAGGCAGTTGGGGTTAAGTGACTTGCCCAGGGTCATACAGTGTTAAGTGTCTGAGACCAGATTTGAACTCAGGTCCTCCTGCCTTCAAGGCTGTTGCTCTATATCCATTGTGCCACTTAAATTGCCCCATAGAATAGATATTAACAACTGCATTTATATTGCATTTCATGGTTCAAAAACATTTTACATTTTACAGAATATTTCATTTCGTAGATGGAGAAATTGAGGTTCAGAGAGTCCAAATGATTTATGTGAGATTACATGATTAGTAAGTGATAAGGCTGGAATTTGAACCTATGCATCCTGGGGCCAAATCTAGGTTTCATTCTGCCATGTGTCACTGCTTCTCCATATTGTCAATGGGAGGGAGTGGAGGTAGGACAGCCAGTTAGGAGGCTATGACAATTCTATAGATGAGAAGTGATGGGATCTAAGCTGAGAAGTTACTGTGTGAATAGAGAAAAGGGATTTCTTATTAGGGCTATTATGGAGGTGGAATGGACTGTAATTGGAAACTGATTAAGTGATTCACCTCCTTTGGAGGTTCATGAATTTAAGAAATATTTTCCTCATTTTATAGATGATAAAACAGGTAATACTGAGGCCAAGAAAATCTCCCAATTTGCATAAATATTCAATGACAAGAATAAGAAAAAAACTTAAATTTGAGTTGGGGCCCAGTTTGCCTAATATTAGGTCACATTCCCTCTTTAAAACCATTGCTCACATGCTGGTTGACTCATTTTGCAAGCTGAGATCCAGTTGGCCAACCATAAACTCTCTTTCAACCACTGTGCTTTTCCAAGTGTCTCCCTCCCAGTGAGTATCTATATTTTCATTTATTCTCCCAGGAGGCATTAGTTATGTTTTTCCATGTTGAACCTCTTTCTATTCTTTTCTTGCAATTTTTCCAGCTTCCTTGGATTTTGAATGATTTTTCTGTTGTGACTGGCTTGGATAGGGTCTGCTGCTTGGGCCAACCTGTGGATTTAATCAATGTTCTCCTTGCTTTCTTTCTCAATCATGGTTATAGATACAGTAATAGGTAACCAGACCTAAATAGACTCCTAGCAACATCCAGTCAAATATCTCCTATCCATTTAATTTATAATCATTTATCATTTTTCCTGGCTTATAGTCTTTTAGAGTACATTAAATTTTTTTATCTTGTTATTTGTTCTCCCTACCCTGTCATGAGCTTTTTTCCACTATTGTCCTTTTGTTCATGTTGTAGTGCCAGAAAAAGTTGGCAATCATTTTGTTATCTATGGCTCTTGACCAGTGATGGTGTCATCTAACAGGGTGATGTCTTTGTAATGGCTAACATATTGGAGCCTGTGATAATGAGGCCCACTGTGGCTTGAGGGACATGTTTTTTGTTCTCTGAGGAGAGAATTTGAGCATCAGATCTAGGTAATATATTGTTTCCTTAACATTTAATCCAGATCCAGAGGAGTGGCAATGAGTTGGACTGCAAGGAAGCAAGAGTACTTTCTTATATTATGAGTGTCAGAGATTGGTCCATTGTAGATCCTTTTCTTTGGGTTAGGGACATCTTGAACTCTTGACTTCATTGGTCTATTGGACACCAGCGGTTCTGTTACATAAAAGCCATCTCCAGGGCTGCCTTTGTGGCCATGTGGAAAATATTATACCATCATTCTTCTCAGCTAGGTTGTGGGCCTCTTCTCAGTTTGTGGTTCGTTAGAATATCTCCAAGATGACAACAGTCTCAGCAGTCTGAATGAAGAAGCCAAACCCTGATCCAGTGAAAAAGAAGGAAGAACTGAGAGTAAAGGGCTTTCTCAAGTTATCTCCCATTTGACCTCTCTTCTTGTGGAATGAAAAATGGCCTTGTCTCTCCCTAGCTCAAGCTCCCTATATCACCCATGGTATCAGGAAATTGATTGAGGAGGAAAGGAAAGAATCAGTGTAGAGTTATGAAATCAGGTATTTGAATGGTAAATAGTAAAGAGAGTAAATAGAATGAAAAAAAAAGAATTAAGGCAATCCCCATTCCTGAACCAAATTGAAAGCAGAAGTTGCACGTTAATGTGATGCCTGGTGGGATTATGAATATTGTTCTAGTTATTGAACGTTTTACTGAACACCAAAGGGATGCCCCCACCATTCTTTTGGAATGAGTTGGTTGGAAGGCAATCCCTTATAGGCTGGCTGTTTTCCCAAAATACTTGATTCTGAGGCATTACCAGTTTGCAAATGAGGGGCCCCTTGTCTCTTTTTATTCTTTCTCCCTCCCTTCCCACATGTTAAGAAGTTTCTACTTTGCTTAGCCAGGAGTATTTTGGAGAATCCATAGTGAAGAGAACTGGAATACTAAGCAGAGAAGAAATAACGATTATGGCAGAAGGGCTTAAGACAGAGGAATTGAACTGATGTTTTTTTTATCACTGGTTCAAGGAGGGGGAAGTAAAAAGGGAGATGGGAGAAAGGCGACTTGCCAATTTGATCATCTTTCTTCATAGAAGCTTCACTGATAGTATTTAGCAGGCTCAGAGCAGTTCAACATGTGGAAAGTGTTAGTGGCACACAGATACCTGGGACAGCTTAAAGGGTTTCTCCTCCTACCCCTTTCACTTTTTAGACAATGGAATCACTTTACATATGATTCTGCACTAAAACTTTATAGAGCTAAGAGTAGGTGTATTGGGGAGCTAGTCAAAAAGCCAGAATACAGACTCAGCCCTGGAAGAGCTATTCAAAGTAAGTGAGTATTTTAAGGCAGAGACAGCAATGACTCCTAAGAGAAAGGGCAAGGTCAGATAGAGCAAAGACTGCAATGGATGATGCACATTTGGGTCTCAGGCTTTGTTGAGGATATGCATCCTCATAGACAAAAGAGCAAACATTGAAAGAGATCTGAAACTCACAGGTACCCCTGAATCAAAGAAGAGGGGTTCAGATGAAAAAAAAACAATTCCCATATCCCTAGTAAAAGTTTGTGGGTTCTTTTTTTAATTCTCTGTTGTCTTGATTCTGTACTGGTTTCCATCCAGTTAGGAGCAGCAAAGACTGAGGAAGATATATGTTTGAAGTTTATGTAAGTGTGAATGATGTGGACAGGATGAATACGAAAGGAGGTCTCTGGATCCTGGCATGTAAAAACTAAGAAAGTCTGTCTGAATCCAGAAAGAGGTAGTTTTGGGACAAACAGGCCTGTGGAATAAGCCAGGGTTTCTTAAACTTTTTCTACTCATGACCCCTTTTTGCCTAAGAATTTTTTACACAATCCCAGGTATGTAGTATATAAAATAGGTATACAAATCAAACATGATAATAAATCATAATTTTGTGATACCCACATTCAGTTATGAGAGCCTATATGGAATCTTAAACCACAGTTTAAGAAGTTGATGAGTAAACAAATTTGTGATACGTAAATCAAAGCTATGACACTGTAGGAAAATATAGATGAATTTAAAAAGGACTTGGAGTAGATAGATTCATGAGCAGATTAAAGATAGAGATGAGAGCAACTACATCCATAAAGTTTTTGAGCAATCATGCTTTCACAAATAACTGTGGTGTTACTATCAGAGACAGATTATTGGATTAGAAAACTATAGCTGTGATCAAATTTTGTATTTCTAGGTTGGGTTTTTTTATATCAAGAACATTTCTTTTGACTAGAGAAGTCTACTAGAAATATCCTTCAGGGGTTTGGGGATATAGTACTCCTCCTGTTTTCCCAAATGGCAATAGGAAAGATGTGTTAATGTTTTATGTTAACATTGATTTCCCAGCTTCTAAGTAGCAGTTCTCTTGCCATATTTTTACAATTCTATTTGGTTTTCTCTCACACTGTTGACCATCAGCAAACATGCAGTAGTAATCTGAAGGTAAAATATTCTACCAGTCATTCATTTAATTGTAATAATTTGACTTTCTTCTATATATGGAGCTTTATTTATGTGGAGTACTACTTGGGAGGACTCCTTGATACTGGAAACGCTATCATTACAAAGAAGCTAAATTCAATTCTTTCTATCCGGTAAAGATTCTACTTGTTCTCTTTTTATTTAAACTCTAAGCAGAGTTTAGATTGAAAGCTCTGTGATGATGTTACTTTTGCTTTATTTTTTCAAGTAGTTTGGCAAAGTTGGCATAGGTCCTGGCACTTAGTAGGTACTTAACAATTGCCTTTAAGGTCAATGCAGATTCCCTTCACTTCTCATATTCTCTACAACTTGTAATTGGATTAGTAGTTTATTTTAATTTGTAAATGGGTGAGCTTTATTTTTGGAGAATAGTAAGCTATTATTGTCATTGGAGATAAAGATCCAACTATATACTTCTTGAGTCAAACTAGGGAATATTGCATACAATGCTGGATGTGGCACATTTTTAAGAAATATTGAATAACTAGAGGGAGGTCAGAACAAGGAAACATCTGAAAACCATTCAGCATTGAGGAACTGTTGGAGAAAGCTCTACTTGGAAAATAAAAGACCAAGAAGAGATGTACATGATAGTAATCTTCAAATATCAAAGAGCTGTTGCATAAAGACACTTGAAGAAAGATTTTTTTCTAGAAGAAATAATATCAGTGGTCCATAACAAAATAAAAATTTTAGTTCATGTTATGTTGCATTTTAAGGTTTATGAAGGGCTTTCTCCTTAATAACTGGTGAAATATGAAGTTCAAGTGCTATTTTTCCTATTTTATTGATATGGAAATTGAGGCTTAAAAGGGGTGAAATGACTTTCAAAGTTGCTTCAGAGTCATTATGTGAACTCTTTTCCCCACATAATATTGCTTTGAATAAGGAGAAAGAATAAATATGGAGATTTTGGTTTAACAACAACAAGAGCTTTTTAAGAATCAGAGCTATCCCATGGTACAGCAGGGCCACTGGTTGGAATATTATCTGTGAGAAATGCTGCAGAGAAGACTCCTACAATGTGTGGGAGTGCAGACTACATGATCTCCAAATTCTCTTTTGAATTCCAATGTGATTTGCCAATTCCATCTTTTGGCTACATTTTGAGTCTGGACTAAACGATCATTTTTGTCTGCAGAATTAGCTATTCAAATATATCTGTTAAAGCACCTACTAGAATTGTCTTGCCTGCTATAGGATAGGATTCAAATTTATTATCCTTAGATTTAGAATGATAAAGAACTTCAAAGACCCTTTAGTCCAGTCCCCTCATTTTACTGATGAGGAAACTGAGGACCTGGGAAGTCATGACTTGCCTAAGAGAACATAGATCTTTTGATATTTTTGACTCATTTTGTGATTTATCAGTATAGAGAGCCCTATATTGATAGGGCTAAATAATTTTCTACTCAGTGCTTCCTCTGTAACTCAGAGCCTTAAGGAGTTGCCTGATACGCTGACCAATTAACATAGTCACACAGTCTAGAATGTCATAGATGGGGCTTGAACTAAGTTTATAATAATAATAATAATAATTTTTTTTTGCTGAGGCAATTGGGGTTAAGTGACTTGCCCAGGGTCACACAGCTAGAAAGTTTTAAGTGTCTGAGACCAGATTTGAACTCAGCTCTTCCTGATTCCAGGGCTGGTACTCTACCACTGTGCCATCTAACTGCCCCTGTGTGTGTATTGTTAAAGAAAAATGGCGATGGAGGCAGTCTAGATGAAATCCTTGCTATTTGCAATGAATCTTTAATGTATTCAAAGAGTATCACAAGCTATTGTTATAATGCTCACTCCAAGATCCAAAATTAGTTTCTGTGGGACTAGATCTAAATCTTCTATGCCTTTCTGTCCACTGGATCTTGCTTATGATCTCTCACTCTCCCCACCAAATTGTTGTATGTGATGTATTCAGCATCAATGTGGGTTGATCATATGAAGAGGTCTTCTGTTTTGACTTTTAACAGATTAACAGCTAATAAACACTAGCCAATACCTTCCCTTCAGAACCTTTTCTTAAAATAATGGTTGGATTTGTCAGCCCTTGTGTATTTAAAGCCTCCTAGATGCAGGGGATGACATTAGAAAGTTAACTGATAAAGCAAATTAGCTGTACAAAGAAAACATTTTCTAACACAAAAAGCCAATTAGCATGTTAGAAACCCAAGGAAAGGGAAAAGAAGCTTCTTTTATAGAAAAGATACTCATTTGTACTTGTAACACACCTCTAGCTTTGCTCTCACATTCAGTATAAGGCTGAATATAACTGGAATAATAACAATAGCTACCCTATCCATTACATTTTTACAGACTGCTTTGTACAACTCAGCTCATTTGATCCTCAGACAACCTTGTAAAGTGCATACAGATATTTTTATCCCCATTTTACAGATGAAGAAACTGAGATTCAGAGAGATGAAGTGACTTAATAATATTCAGAGTGAGTTAGTATCAGAGTTAGGATTCTGTTGATTTCCAAGACCAAAACTCTTTCCATTATACTAGTATGCTTGGAAATGAACCACTTGGAGGAAATGGGAGTACTCTGAGATCAAACAATCCCATCTCAGAAGGGAAGAGAAAACTTTTTTGTTTCAAGAAAGGGAATCATGGTTACCCTCAACCAGTCCATAGTATAGCACTGTATGCTCTAAGAACTAATTTTGGTCAGTCAGTCAACAAATATTCATTAAATATGCACAATGTGCCAGGCACTATGCTAAAAACTGGGGATATTAAAATGGTAAAACCAAGAACTTTTGTTATGACATATACATATGACATGTAAACAAATATAGACATATACAATGAAACTCAATAAACAGATATGAAATGCCTTTGTTTTTATATAGTCATATTCAAATCTTCCTGACCCCATTTGATGTTTTCTTGGCAAACATACTAAAATTGTTTGCTATTTCCTTCTCCAGCTCATTTTATAGATGGGGAAATTGAGGCAAATAGGGTTAAGTGATTTGCCCATGTTCACACAGCTAGTAAATGTCTGAGGCTAGGTTTGAATAGATAAAGATAAGTCTTCCTGACTCCAGATCCAAGGCTTTATCCACTGCTCTACCCAGATGCCCATGAAATGCCTATTTTATGTTAGCTATTGGGCAGATAACAAAGTTTAGGAAAAAAGAAAAAAAAAAAACAAAGTCCTTGTCTTAGAATCAGAGAAGACCCTAATCCAGAGACTTTGTTCCAGATTTAATTTGCCTCTCTAATCCCAAATCCCCTTTTGAAGAGAGGAAGCTTCAGCAAGAGACTACCTGTTAGAAAATAGAATTACTTCTGAATTAATGCATTTTTCAAATGTGTTTTAGAGAGATGAGCATACATGCATACATCTCTCGCCTCCCCTCCAAACTGGAAAGATTCTCATTTTAGCCAGATCCAGAAACAAACTGTCTAAAAAGAACTGCCTTAAAGATATTCTGAATCTTTAGATGTCAGAGAAGTCCAAGAATCTTATCCCAAAGACTACTCATCTGGTTTTCAATCTGATTCCTTGATCCTAGTGGTTTGGAAAAGTATTAGGGAGAATTATATTTGGCTTTGGAAGCATTTCCCATTTCTCTGCTTTTCCACTGACTGATTCCTATTCTAAGACTGTCACCTTCTAGAATGTCTCACTTCCTTCAGTTCTCAGCTCAAGCATTGCCATATATATATGAGACCTTTCCTAATCTCCCCAGCTCTCAGTACCTCACCTCTATCCACTTAATTTCTTTGCATATATCCTAGCTCTACAAACTTCAAAGCAATATCATACCAAAATATTATATATATTTATGTACATGTTGTCTTTACCATAAACCATAAATTCCTCAAGGTCAACAATTATTTCACTTGTCTTTGCACCCTTGATGCTTAATGCAATGTCAAGCGCCACACTAGGTACTTCATAATTATTTGGTGATATTGTTTATTTAATTCTGGAAACATTCAGAAGGCATTGGATTCAGGCCACCTCTTCTAATTGAAACAGGAAAATCTATTGATCATGCCCTTAATCTTCCATTTACTGGCCTTCCTTCATTACTGACAATTTTTGTATGCTTTGTATGAATGGTTGAATGAATAAAGAAGTTATTATGTATTTACTATATGCAAAGCACTGGAGTTACAAATTGACAATACAGTCCCTCTTGTCAAGAACTTTCTTCATCTTACTTAATTCTATTGTTTTTCTTTTGCTGACTCCTTCCCACTTATCCTGTGTACTGTATGCATTCTAAGTTGTGTGTATGTTGTCTTCCTCATGTGACTATGATTACTTTGAGGACAGGGACTGGGTTGTTGTTGTTTTTTTTTTTTTTTTTTAACACTTTTCTTTGTATTTCCAGTGCTTAGCAGAGTATCTGGCACATAGTAGCCATTTAAAAAATATTCATCTACTGAGTGACTGATAAATGGAGAAAGCAACCCATATGGAAGATTTTAGGTGCAATTCAGATGGGAATGTCCTATGGTTCTTAGGATACAGTAGCAAAACTGATGGTGATGCTTCTTCACTTTCTAATTATGAATCAGTTGATGGCTAATGACCTCTGCCACAAAGGATTTGGGTGGCAAGACCTTTCACTTATGGGTCTTCAGAAGCTGTGCCTGAATTTCTTTAGAAGCAGTTGCCTGGTTGCATATTTACAGGGGTTGCTTCCTAGGAAGCATTGCTATTCCCAAGATTCTTGGGTTCAGTGTCTTGGGTTATTTCCATTAGGGTCTGAGAGGAAATGGTGGTCAAGGTGTTGATGGTGATTTGAACTTCCTGCACAAGCTGAATCCTGTCTACCCCTACAAGGTAGCATCTTTATTAGGCTGGTTTGCATGTTCCGTGGGCGGCAGTTGTTGGAGATGTTTGGCCCCTTCTCCATAGACATGGCTTCCTCAAATATTGGCTATAAGGGCTAGACTGTAAGCAGAATCAGTCATCTGGAGGTTGCTACCATTTCTGAGGCTCCTGTGCCTGATCCATATTGCCTGTATTTGTTCCTCTATTAAGTCTTTTAAGCCATTGGTGTTTTAAGGATCACTGCCTTGCCCTCTGGGAAAGTCATACATGATTGGTAGACATTAAAGCAGGAAGAAGAAAGCTCTTACTATTTTGAATTTCAAATGGAGGTAACGAGAAGATTAGGCATGAATTCAATAATATTTATTTAATATTACCCTCAACATCACTGGAAGATTTAGAAGGAAGATAAAGACCAAGATGTTTAATGCTTTCTTGTCTTTCTTATCTAGCTGATTATATGACTTGTAAGAAAGTCAGAATGAAATAGCGTCAGGGTCTTGGATTGGTTTATAGATGGTCTCAAACTGGGCAAATTACTTTTTTTTTATTTCTGTAATCTGACAACACCAGCACATTGTGCTTTTCTAGGCTAATTTATTCTGGTGGAGGTGATCTCTCAACAGTGAGAAATGCACTGCCATTTGCCAGGTGAGAGAAGTTAGACCTGTCCTTTCTGTCTAACTCAATGCATTTCTGGCCTTTATTTATGTCTTCTTCACCTGGCTTTCTTCTTGTTCTGTAGGACTGGACTGGAGGCCATTATGGAAACATATGCTTTCTGGAGACCACCTGTGCGCACACTCACCTTTGAGGATTTCACCACCATGCAAAAACAGCAAGGTAAGCCACTGGATAATGGTCACTGACTAGGGACAAGATGGGGGCAGGGAAGGGAGGAGGCACAAAATTTGAGTTGGGACATCTGGCCTCCAGCTGACTCATGGGATTGTGCTGATGGCTATGAAATGAAGAGAACCTGGGAACCACATAAATAACTGGAGCGTCATCACTTGGTTGGATGGGGGATGGAAACAACCCCTTCAATCTGATTCTCTTAGGTAGCACTAATTCTGAGACTTCAGAAGTTACCTCAGTATCCCCAGTGTGGAATGATGTTACTTCATATTTTTCTTCCTTTTCTTCCCAAGCATTCAACAGAACACTGGTAATTTATAGATTTTTCTACAATGTTATCTCCATTATCATTATAGTATTTTTATAGTTAAGGGTTCTGAGGCATGGCGAGATAAGTATAAACATTTGTTTAAGGTCTCTCAGTGCCTAAAGGAGGTAAATGTTGATTCTCTATCCCCAGGTCTACTGCTTTAGCCCCCTGAGACTCCCTACCTTTCTTGCTTATTACCTTATGTTTTATTTGGAACAAAGTTGTTCTCAAATAAAGACAGGGAGAGCCTCCAAAAGAACTGCCTGAAAATAAGCTACATGTATTTGAAGTGAAATCTCAGATGCAGCTAGCCTATATGCTCTCCTTGTTTTCCTTTCAAACAGGATTTTCTTGTTCTTCTTTTTCCAACTCATATATTCTATTGTCTAGAGCCATGATTCCAAACTAAAAAAAACATGGGAGTCATTATTCTGTATGTCAGGATCTTTGGGAGCTATATAATAGTGTACCTTTAAAATGTAATGCTATGATATTTGTGGAAATATATATAGAAGAATTGTACATGTTTAACATATATTGGATTACTTGCCATTTAGGGGAGGGATGAGGGAAAAAATTTGGAACACAAGGTTTTGCAAGGGTGAATGTTGAAAATTATCCATGCATATATTTTGAAAATAAAAATCCTTAATTAAAAAAATAAAATCAGATGACCTTCCAAAAAATGTAATGCTATTTATATATTGGGACAATTAGATGACACCATAATGTATAGAGTGCTGGACCTAGAGTCAAGAAAAACTCATCCTCCTGAGTTCAAATCTAGCCTCAGACACATACTAGCTGTGTGACCCTGGGCAAGTCACTTAACCCTGCTTGACTCAATTTTCTCATCTGTAAAATGAGTTGGAGAAGGAAATGGCAAACTACTTTAGTGTCTCTGCTGGGAAAAATTCAAATGGGGTCACAAAGAATCAAATATGACTGAAAAATGACTAAATAACAATTTTAATTTATTGTGCTACATGTTTCCCAATTATGTTTTAATCTGGTTTGGGCCCCACTCAGGAGCGTTTCAGGCTGGGGGTATGTGCTGTGGGCTGAGTGCTTGATACTTCTGGTCTAGATTATGGACCAGAATTGGTAAATTAGATCCTGTGTGCCCATTTCCCTTTATTCTTAAGCCAGGACTTGCCTATAATCAGCATTAAGCTTCTCTGGAATCCCCATTCACCCCCAGCTCATAATATCAAAATAGCAGTCCTAAATGGTTACCAACTATCAGGAGTGTGCTGGAGTCAGCTTAAACAAACTCAATAAAGCCAATTGTTAAAATTTTCAGCATGAGTATTTGCATTTCAGAAATCAACCAAGGCTTCGTTGTTTGATATATTGTTTTGTTGATTACCTAGATTCAAAACGATAAAGAAAATGTCAGTAATGAGAATTAAACTTAAATGTGTGTATAATGCTTTTTTTCTGGAGAGCTGATTATTAAACATTTACCAGCACATCACTGTTTACCACAGTTGAGAATGCCTTAGTCTAAAGGTTCTTAACTGTCTTTTGTATCTTGGAAGTTTGATGAAGTCTATTCACCCCTTATCATAATTAACACAATTAATTCTCAGAATTAATAGAATTTTAAAATGCAGAAATCATGAATGCTCTTTCTCTAGAAAAACTGAAAAAAGGAAGAGAAATGAAAAAGATCAGGAGAGGTAGAGGAAGTCAATTTGACTGCATCCAGAGCATCCCATCCTATCCATTAAGATAAATCTACCATTTGATTACTGCCATTGATCAAAATGGTGGCAATTGACAAAATCCTCAATGTTTCCTCCCCACTCTGATCTTTGATGACAGTTATTTAGATAGCTTAATCCATTCATCAAACCTAGCTCTGGCTGCCCACTTTTATGTCTGCTTTCTGAATAACCCACAGAGAACTGAGAGGCACTCCATATTTGTAGGATTGATTTATTTTTCCAGAAGCCATGTTACTTTTTTTTAAAATCAACTTTTGAAAACTGATTGTGAACTTATTTTCTCTTATTCTGTAGGGTTGTTTTCTAAGTTAGAGCAGAAGCAGCCATCTGCATCAGGATTTTTAGCAGGCATATTGCCTTCAAAGCAAGGCAGAAATATCTTAGCTTTAGAAAACAATATTTAGTGACTTTTTCGGTTTAGTCATTTCCATTCCTCCCTCCCTATCTCCCATGCTATGTTCCTCAAGCCTTTGCATTAATCCACCACCATATAAACGAGCATAAAATGACTAAAATGACTCTTACATCCATGAGCTAATGGAGCATTTATGATACCCAACAAAATGAGAGACTTAGATAGATTTATGGCCTTCTTAGTATAGACATTCCTCCAAGGCAGATTTCATCTTCTTTCTATGTTCTCAACTAATTCTTATCCCTTACCATCTTTCTGCAAATTACTTACAAAGGATTTACTCAGTGTGTCAGAAGTCTTCCTCTGTTAATTTTAGCACCTCAGGGGTACTTATATAGTACCCAAGTGTCCATTCTTGCTTATTGGGTTCATCTCCTTTTTTATTATTAAGTGTCCTTGGTGATGCCTTTTCCTACATTTTTTGAGCATAAATTATTGCTGGTAATATGCTCCAACCTGAGTACCTTTACCATCCACTTTCCATCTCTCTTGTGCAGTCTTTATACTCATAGTGAAGCTAAATGACTCACTCAAGTCTATGAATATTCAGGTTTATTACAGACACTTAGAAAACATATTGGTTTGAAAGAAACTAAACTCTTAGAGCATGATGTCATCACTGAAATCCACTTATTACCAGGGGAACAAAAAGAACCTGGGATTATTGAATACACATGGTAATGGGATGGGGCAATAAGAAAAGCCAAGAATCTATTAAATAGTTTAATTGGAATATATTTTTGAACTTCAGACTGAACTTGATCCAGATTCTCATGATTAAAAACTCTGTGGCTTAGTTCCTTAACTTTAACAAAGGACGTAAAATCAGTAACAATCTCCTCCCTTTTCCCTAAAGCCTAAGGGTTCCAGTAACTCTAGGCAATGTCACTCATAAAAGAGAGGAAAGAAACTCTGCTTTTCTGTATGAAATTGTTCTGTGTCTCTGCAGAAGCAGACAGGAGTGGTTTTCTACTGGAAACATCAGTGGCAAATTGGTTGCTTAACAATTTCTTCTTAGTAGAGAAAAGAGAATATTAAACTGTGTCTATACAATAATGGCCATTTGGATAAACATGGAAATATTCAGCTACCCAGATGTTTTGCCTAACTGACACCAATTATCTCAACATTTGGAAATGCCTCAGAGGGGAAAATAAGGAATTTTTTTGTTTTTAATCCAGATGCTACCATAGTGTAGACACAGCCTCATATTCCAGTGTTAAAGGGAATAGTTTCACCTTTCTTTCTAGGTTAAAGTAGGGTCAGTTTTCCTTATGAAGGCAGGGATGGAGAAAAGCACTTATAATCAAGGGAATGCAGAAGAAGGTTGAAATTATGGAATATGTATACTAAGAGGATGAGTTAAGGAAAAAAAACCCAAGAATCTATTGAATCATTTAGTTGGTACAGAGCTACAGAGAGGGCCCAGGACCATTTTGACTTTCAGGCTCAGTCTCACTGACAACAGATGGTCAAAAATTCTTAGGATCTTCTATCATTTGACACTGGTGATAGGAGTGATCTTAGGTACTTAAGACTCAATGACCCTAAGTATTTTGGTGACAGTAAGATGACTATGTTCTGAAAGAAACTACAGCTATTCAGCTTGGAAAATACAGATATGCAGATACAAGTGCCAAATGCTCTCTGATTCATTGCTTATTGAAGTGGAAATTGTCATTAATAGTTTGCAGTTAAAGAATCGAGTAGATATTTTTCAAATAAATAGAGGAATTTTTACAATCAGTCATTGCTTAGTTTTGAACTTAAAAGCTGAGATGATTATACATTTGTTCTCTTTTAAAAGTTGACAGAATGTTTCATTTTAGTAACTCACTTCTATAAATTATCAGTAGAAACAGAAGACATGCTGCTCCATGAAAACAGAAGCTTTAGTAAATGGTATCCAAGATGATACAGCCTGGACTGTTGGATAGGATACCTGCATTTATCTTACCTCAGTCACTGTCTAAATGGAGATGAGTTGATTAGTCTTTCTTTGCATTAGTTTCTTTTATATAAAAAGAAGAGTGGGGTTCACAAAATACAAATATTATTTCATTTGAACCTCACAACAGCTCTGAGAGGTAGATGCAATTATCCTCATTTTATAGATGAAGGAACTGAGGCAGACAGAAGTTAATTGAGTACCTGTCCAAATTCCTGTAGATAGTAAGTAATTGAGATTAGGATTGAATTTAGTTCTTCCTGACTCTAGGTCAAATGTTCTATTATTCTGTTTGCTCCAATACCTACCTGCTTAAGACAGCAAATTTCCCTCATAGCTTAGGTCTGTTATGAAAAAAAATAGATCTTCTATCATTTAGGAGAAAAAAAAAACTATTCAGCAAACTCTCTACTAATTGATAAGATCCTTGGCATAGATAACATAAAATGAAATTCAATTCCAGTACCTATCACAATGCTTTGTAAGTTGGAAGTATGTCACAAGTCTTTTCATGTGTGTGTGTGTTGAACTGCTTAACCTTTTGGTTCTTCCTTAAGTCTACAGCAGTATAAGGGTACTGGAAAAAAGAGGTCAGATAATAAGAGAGAGAGTTTGTAAGAAAAATGGTAGCCTCAAAGATGGCAGAGATTCCCGAGTCTGTTCTAACCCATATTTAAACAGGAGTCCCCTTTCCAACTCTGGAGGTATCCCATCCCAATTTTGGACATCACTAATCAGTAGGAAACCTTTTCTGACTTGCAAACAATTCACGCTGGCCAACATTTTTGGTGAATTGCAATAGTGAATTCATGTACCTTTGTTTACTTCTTTCTCTGCTTATACTCTAAATGGCTTCCTTTCAGTCACTAATATCTATTGATAGATAGATAAAGTATTTATCAAGAACTTACTATCTCCCAGATATTACACTAACTACTGTGGACACTAATATAAGCTAATAAGACAGTCCTCTCCCTACCAGGGATGTGCAAACCAGAGGAGAGTCAATTGTTAAATTTTCAGTATAAGCATTTAAGCCTTGGAAATAGTGAATGCTACAAATCAAGGCTTGATTTATTGTTTTGTTGATTGTTTCAATTTAAGAAAGTGTTAATAATGCAGATTAACCTTAAATGTATGTGTTCCCCCCTTCTCCCCCAGAGATTGTTAAACGTTTACCAGCATACCTCCTCTATTGCTCTATAAACATTTCTTGAGTTTAGCAAGAATGCAGTAAAAGGCTTAGGAAATGAAATAATCACCAGACTGGAGGTCTGGTAATATGATGATGGTGATGATGATGATGGGATTTATAGTGCTTTAAGATTTACAAAGTGCTTTACATCTATTATCTATATCACTTCCCAGCACCCCCAGTACTTCTTTTCAAGGGGCTTACATTTTAATGGAGTATCTGGAAGGGGGCAAAGTGGCTGGCAAAGAAGTACAGAAAATGGGTTGAGCCAGGAAAGAAGTAGGCATGGTAATCTGGGTAAGGGAGTCACTAATTTAGAGACTGGGACCTTGGGGTAGAGTTTTCTCCAGAGTAGGAAGGGTAACAGTAAAGAAATGGTGGCAAAGTCTGGAGATAATAGTAATATTGTCAGATAAGTAAAATTTTCTTAAAAAAACTTTATATGGATATGTTTATTTTAATACAACAGACACTACCCAACAAGTACTCAAACTTGTCACAGTTAAGCAAAAGCAATTATAAAATAATTTCAATTGATATCATATTGTTTCACCTTTTGTTGTTTACTAGTTGTTAATAGAAGCAATATATACTTTAACGATTAATAATTTGAGACCTACATTACCTATTGTTTGGCCTGAGTTTTGTTGCTTTTTGGTTTTTAATTTATTTACAATTTGTAGTCATTTGTAGTACATTGTAGTCATTGAGATTAGTCCATCTTTTCATACATTTTTATGTTTCTCTAAAATCTTCATATCTGGTATTCTCATTATTCCATTACATTCATATGTCACAATTTGTTCATCCATTTCCCAGTCATTGAAAACATATTTTGTTTCCAGCTTTTTGTTATTAAAATAATGTTATTATGAAGTTTTATGCATATGGGCCTTTTCTTGCTGTATTTAACTTCCCCAAAGCATAAAACCCAGTAGTGAGATTGTTAGGTCACAGTATATGTATAACTTAGCATATTTTCTTGCATGATTTCAATTTGTTTGCCAGAATTGTTAGGACCAGTTCAATGCTTTGCCAACAGAGAATTAGTCTACTCTTTTTCCTACAGTTCACCACTGATTTTTTCCATCTTTGGCAACTTAATATTTTTTATGGGTGTGAAGTAGTATGTCAGTTATTTTGATTTTCATCTCTCTGATTATCTGAATAATTTTTATTAAAAGCTTTTTATTTACAAAACATATGAGTGATTTTTCTACATTGACCTTTGCAAAGCTTTTTTTTTGTTCCAAGCTTTTCCCCTCCTTCCCCCCACCTTACCCCTAGATGACAGGTAATCTAATACTTGCTAAATATGTTAAATTATATGACAAATCCAATATACGTATACATATCTATATAGTTATCTTACTGCACAAGAAACATCAGATCTAGAAAGAGAAGAAAAAAAAAACAACCTAAGAAGGAAAACAAAATGCAGGGAAATATTCACAGAAAGCGTTAAAATTCTGTGGTGTGGTTCACACTCAGTTCCCTCAGGCCTCTCTCTGGATGTATATGACTATCTTCACCGCTGAACAATAGGAACTGGTTTGAATCACATCATTGTTGAAGAGAACCATGTCCATCAGAATTGATCATCGTATAGTCTTGTTGCTGTGTGTAATGTTCTCCTGGTTCTGCTGATTTCACTCAGCATCAGTTCATGTAAGTCTCTCCAGGCCTCTCTGAAATCATCCTGCTGGCCGTTTCTTACTGAACAATAATATTCCACGACATTCATATACCATAATTTATTCAGCCATTCTCCAATTGATGGGCATCCTTTGTTTCCAGTTTCTTGCCGCTACAAAAAGGGCTGCCACAAACATTTTTGCACATGTGGGTTCCTTTCTCTCCTTTAAAATCTCTTTGGGATATAGGCCCAGTAGAAACACTGCTGGGTCAAAGGGTATGCACAGTTTGATAACTTTTTGAGCATAGTTCCAGATTGCTCTCCAGAATGGTTGGCTCCATTCACAGTTCCACCAACAATGTATCAGTGTCCCAGTTTTCTCACATCCCTTCCAACATTTGTCATTATCTTTTCCTGTCATCTTAGCCAATATGACAGGTCTGTAGTGGTATCTCAGAGTTGTCTTAGTTTACATTTCTTTGATCAATATATCTGAATAAATTTTAAGATGGTTGTTGATAGCTGCATTTTTCTTCTAAAAACATTTGGTCATATTCTTTGACGAGTTCTTTTAAAGACTGACAAGCTTACAGCAATTCCCTACAGACTTTTAGAGGGCAGACTTTTATCACTGATATTAAGGATTCTCCCCTCTCCTTTCAATTCTAGTTTCACTGATTTAGTTTGCACAGAAGTTCTGTAATACCTATGCCTTCTTTAATAATCTAAGTCTATGTTGTCTCAATGCCATCTCATATAATTATCAAAAAAACCCAAATAGAGCATTTTATTATTTTATTTTCTATCTTTATGTCATGACTTTGATTCACAAACATATTTATCAAAAGGATGAATATATATGTATATATATATATGTATGTATGAGGTTGCTATTGGTCAAGGATTTGGAGAAAGTCTCAAAAATAGTCATTAAAATTTACTTTTTCTTCTCTTCCCTCTACTCATTTAGATAACTGCAAATATTAGAACATGACAATGGAACAATAAAACCCACAGTAGAAAAAGCTGTGATTTTTCAAGGTAACAGATGGGAATTGGAGAATGAAAGGAAAAAAAAAAAACAGAGAAATGCAGTGGATGGAGAAGGACCAGCTGTGTGGTAGTGGGAGAAGGTCTCCAAACTGTATAAACAGGCAGGGGGAGAGACCATCTATAATACATCTAATCTACATGTAATTAAGCATTGCTCTCATAAATTTAAGCTTTTTTAACGGATCTGAAACATTTAAATGCTTGAATTTAATAGGAAAGAGTTCTTATAATTACACAATTCCCATCGGTAGTATAGCATTTCACATTTACTTTATGAGAAATATAGGATTTCTTGGTTGGACAGCATAGAATTATTAATATTTTTGGAATTGATTTCTGCCCCCATCACTGTATGGGAATAATAGGCACTTAATAACTCAGAGAATAATATTATTTCGGAGTTGGAAGGAACTCCAAAACCCATCTTGTCCCATGCAATCTGAGCAGGAATTTCAACAAAAACATTTTTCATGAAAGGTCATCCATCTTCTGCTTGAAGACCTCCATTGATGGGGAAATCACTCTCTCCTGAGGAACACATTCCACTTTTAGATAACCTTAATTGTCAGGCAATTTTCTTGAAATCTTCTTTTCTGCATATTCCAGCAATTTTTCCTGGTTGTGTCTTCTGGGCCCAATCAAAATAAATTTAACTTCTCTTTCTCATGAGGTCTTACATATTTGAAGACATTGATATGTTCAACTTCTCTTCATTCATCTTCGCTTCATTCAACTGATCTTTCTACAGAGTTGTTTCAAGTTGACCTTTAGAGAATGAATGAATGAATTGACAAATCTTTAGAACACAGAATACTTTTTACTTTTTACCTGTTTAAATAAACCCCCATGAAGGGCTTCTCAAGGACATCCAGTGAGTCAGCACTCCTCAGGGACAGATGCCATCAAGTTATACAAGAGGAGTATCTGGTTCATGGAATCAAGTAATTACGTGGAAATTTATTTCCTATCAGCCCAGATGGAGTCCTTCCCCCTTTCCTTGCTGTTTTTCAATCTGAAAATTAAAAAAAAAAGAAACAAAAGGAAACTTTATGTGAAAACTTCCATAATGCAATCTGGAAGTGATCAATTTAAAGACGCAAAAGTCAGCAGGTTTGGCATTTAGGATTTTCACAGACACATTTAGCTTGTCTTCATGAGATGCTTGTATTATTCTGGATTACTGTCTTCTTACAAGATCACTATTATAAATGTACTTCTTTTGATTATATTGGCTGTTAGCCCTCAATATATGAGCAAGTTAATACTATGTATGAATTTTAATGTTCATCTCACTTCAGAATGCTGCCGAAATAAGATTAAGGGAAGCTTGCAAGGGGATTAGAGTTGGTTTGGAGATTCCTGGGGATTCTAATCTACTGGGAGTGGAATTTCCAGGATATCCTGATTTTCTCTCTGCTTTTCCCCTTTCCAAAGTAAATTAGAATCTCTGGGGATGGGGAAAAGAAGTCAGGGAAGTGTACTGTAGAAATCAATATGCCGATTATTCTTGTACCAGGCTTAGAATCATACAGAAAGCTGAAGAGACTTTGGAGACTACCTAATCCAACTCTTTCCTTTTACAGATGAAGGAACTGAGGCTAAAGAACCTTCTTTGAGAGTGGCTAGGGGAGAGAAAGCATTCACAAGGCTTTTATGAAGCAATTTTAGACCCACAGCAATTCTTTTGAGGGAGGATATCCTGAGTAATTTCACTGATACTCTAGACTTTGGGAATGTAAACTGGAGTAATGTTCCCTAGTGGGTAGTGCAATAGATTTGGTTGTCAGGATGCTCTGAGTTTGAATTTTGCCAATTTCACCTCACATGCTTATTAGGTACCGGTCCTGGACAAATTATACAACCTCATTCTGACTCAGTTTCTCCATCTATAAAATGGGAACCCAAGACAGCAGAGAAAAGACAGGGACTCATCTGAGCTCTCCTAAATTTCTCCTCCAAACAATCTTCATCCTTTAAACTAGAGAAATTAACATCTGAATTGTTTCCCTCACAGAACTGGTATGAGGAATAGCAGATAAAACAAACTATGCAAAACTTGAAGAACAAAATGGTGCAGTGGCCAGAATATGGAATGTAGAGTCAGAAAGATCTGTAATGAAATCCTGCCTGACACTTACTAACTAACTGTATAATTGTCATTTAATCCTTCTAAGTCTCAGTTTTCTCATCTGTAAAATGGGATAATAATAATAGCTCCTCCTTTTAGGCTGTTATAAAGGGGAAAAGGGTTAATATTCATAAAGTGCTATATGAATATTAGTTAGCTATTATTATTATCATGTCAGTTATTATGCTGATGATGCTTTAGCCAGCTCATACCCAGTAGAGCAAAGGTCATAAATAAGCAATGTTACTTCATCCTGTAACATCCCTTGGCACATACCCACTGTTAGATTGGACAGGATATTCATAGATGTTTGGGGAATGCCCAGAGGGACTAAGATGTCAATCTTTATCAACACCAATGTATCTAAACACTCTGGGATCTTGTCTCTTAGGAGCTGACATTCTGTGGCCCCTTCCATCCCTGTCTGTGATTCTGTTTGGATTCTGAGTATCTTATTCTAAATCATTCTGCTGTCAATAATGCTTAGCTGCTGTGCAAAAGGAAACTTATTTCAAGGATTACTTTCTGCTTTTCTTGTGGGAAGACTGAGAATCCTCATCTTGAGGGAGTTAGGAAACTGAGGCCATACTGAAATAGAGAAGAATTCATACAGGAAAACTGGGAGACAGGAAGAATAGATCTGGAGACCAATCTCTCCATTTTTTCCCCCTGTCTCCTTTCATGCTGAGCTCAGGGAGGCTTTCCAGCCCATGCTGGTTTAAGTTACCCTCAGGTAGAGACCTTCAGCTTCTACCCATGCAGGACAGCACATGTGTTGAAGGTTAAAAAGGGAGAATGGGCTGTTCTTCCATCCCCCACTTTTTCATAAAATGAAATCTGCAGATTCCTTAGGTTAGGGCAGAGGCGTGGAACACATGGACAGCACATCCAAGTGTTGTCAGACCAATAGGAAAATAATTATCAAAATAGATAAAAATACAATAAAACATAAATAATAACACATTTTAAAACTAAGTCAATATGTGTCCCTAGGGATCTCTATGTATCTAGTAATGGTTCCTCCTTCCTATTTGTCTTTGTCATCTCTAGTGTAAGGAGCTTCAAGTGATAAATGCCATCTACTATTATGAGGTAGCTGGGTGGTTCAGTGCATAGAGAGATGAGTCTGAAGTCAAGAAAACCTGAGTTCAAATCCACCCTCAGGCACTTACTAGCTGGGTGATTCTGAGCAAGTTATTTAATGTATTTATCTAAGTTTTCCCATATGTAAAATGGATATAATAATAATAAAAATAGCATTCTTCTGAAGAGGAAATGAGATAATAACTGTAAGGTACTTAGCACAAAGTTACGTAAATGTTGGTTACTATTATTATTATTCTGAACACATGTAAGAAACTCTGAGAAATTTGTTGGCATTGCCTCCCTGATGTCATAGTCCTCTTCAAGAATGAAGGACAAACAAGTCTTAGCAATTGACTGGAAGTACTGAGAGGTTAAATAAGTTGGCCAGAGTCACAATGTTATTTTGTCAGTAGTGGGAATGAGATCCAGATCTTCCCGACTATAATTCGTCACCTTTTTCCTCTTCAATTATTTTTGTTTTTGAAAACATCTTTTTGGTTAATCTACTATTCTAATTTTACTTTATTTTTGACATGTTTTGAGAATTTGAAATGATATTTATTTCTTGTTAACTTGTTTTCTATCTTAAAAACAAGGGCCTGTCAAGTTCAGCCCTCATTGTGAACAGAGAAAAATAACCACTGTCTCCTCTGAGCATTTGAAAGAATCATGATAAAAAGCAAAATGTATGAAAGCAACCTGACCTTTTTCTGGACATGTTTGCCCATATCCAACTTTTGCTGATCTATTTCTAATACTTCATACCTTCTCTTGAAGAGCCAGGGGCCACAAGGACTCATTTCAAGGCAGTGTTATTTAAAATCCCGGAATTTTTAATGTAAGCTTCTCATCTGGTCTGCAGAGAGCACTGAAGCTTGTTAATACCTCAAGCCCGTCCGCCTTCCATCTTAATGTAACAGACTAGGACTTTAAATCAGTACCATTCTCTTCACTGTGAGCCATCCAAGAAAACCATTTCAAAGTTGTAAAAAAAATTTTCTGTTCCACATCATGCTTCCTGCTGTAGACCTGAGGATGATGGAGCATATTTGTAACAGGACAGTACAGTGTGCTGAACAGGTGGTCCCCTCTGGGACTATGTAAACACCAGCCCGCAGAGAGCAGGACAATAGTCAGAAAGAGAGAAGACTAGATAAATATCCTTGTAAAATACGAATTTTTCTACAACTGGAATCAATTTCTCCATTCAGTGTCACATCACTTATTTTACCTAAGCTCACAGAATTCAGCAAAGCTTCCTTTCCATGTGAATATGTGGAAAATAGAGAAAAAAAGTGTTTCAAAAGGGGCCTGTGCCCAACACAGTCTGGGGAGGAGTTGCTGGATTTCATTTAAGATGCTGTAAGCAGGACTGACACTAGTCAAAACTGTGCAAGTGACAAAGTGAGACAGATCTCTTTCTGAGTCTCCTTACTCTCTCTCTCTCAGATGCCAAAGTGGCTTCTCTCCCAGTCCCCTCCTCCAAGTAAAAATCTAATTTTAGGAAGTGATTTAGTATCTGTCATTTCCATTCTACTGTGTATTTCAATTAATATGTGAAATCCCTGAGGGCCATTTATATTTTGAACTCTTTCAGAAATGATGGGAATAAAAGCTTTATCCTGAAATGATAAATAGAAACCAGCAAATGGGAAATTTAAAAATAATGGATATAGGGCTTTTCCAGGAGTCTTCAGGAGCCTGTGCCAGGCTCTGAGCTAAACTGGGGCTACAAAGAAAGGCAATAATGATCCCTGCCCTCAGAGAACTTACAGAGTTCTATTGAGAAAAACTTTCTATATCATTAAATATATTTTAAATTGTTATTTACCAAGGATTCTTTTAAGATGTTTACTTGTTGGAGTACCTTTTGGTATTTTACTTACAATTTAATCTGATGTTCTAAATTTTTGATTCCTCAATACTTCAATAGTTTTTCATTGATCCCTGCTCATTTTCTCCATTAATTACTCTTGTTTCATTCTATTTCTCATTCACCCTTTCTCTCTCCCCTCTCCTGTAGGAATTCTGATTCTGGGAATCCCAACACAAGTTAAGGTTGACCCCAGAGGGTTCCAAGATACCCCCTTTGGGAAATATAGGTCTTGGCAACTCTGGGAAAGTCCAAACCCTGCCCGGAAGGTCAGCAATCTTGGGCAAGGGAATTTGCTGCAGGGAATGCTCTATGTGAAAGGCATTTAAAGTTCTTCTTAGCTTTCTATCCTCACACTTCTCCACACTATTATACAGCTACATTGGATTACTTGCCAATTTAAAGATTCATCTGAGGGGGGAAGTGTCCTATACCAGTGAAATCAAAAGTCTAAGAGCTATTCCTTCATATTTGTCATTTCTTGTTCTGGAGTCCTATTCCATTTTATCTATGTACCACAATTTGTGCAGCCATTCCCCAATTGAAGGGCAAGCACTTTATTTGATTTGCTCCCATAAAAGTTATATAATGACTACTTTATAGATATACCTTTTTTCTTTAATTTCCTTGGCATCTAGCTATAGTGTGGTTGGGTCAGAGAATCTGCAAAATTTAGTACTTTCCAGAATGGTGGCAATTCACAACTCCACTGACTCTGCATTGGTGGCTTTTAGATAGCAGCCTTTTCAGATTTGGACTATAGCCACAAATGACACATACATGTATAATCCATGCCACTGGGGGAGACTAACACTTATGGATCACTTGATCTCAGGATTTCTGAGTCTGTCACCAACATGGTGAGCTTCTGAGGGGAGATGTGGGTAAAGAGAAAAACAGTAGGCTGCCTAAGAGAAGCAAACAGATTCAGTATCACTTTCAATAGATTGGAAAAAGGAAACCTTCTTCAGTCTTAGACATTGGGGCTCGAGTCAGGATTGAGCTAGGAGAGTTGGGTATCCTCCGACAATTTCTAGCAATCGAGAAATTCAAAAATAAGAGTTGGAAAAACCAAACACAAATGCCTTGAAAAGTTTTCCACAGGATTTTTTTTCTTTTCCACCCACAAGCTGTTCTATATCTTTGGTCCCAAAAGCAATTTTGTGATGTCTGAAGACTTAAGGTTATAGAATTCAGAGGTCTGGGATCTCTTATATCCCTCTTGCTGAGAAATCTTAGGGTTTCTCTCTTAACAGGGGCTTGGATTCTGGAATCTCTTTCTTTCTCAACTGAATTTGTCTTAAAAAGTTGATTTAAAAGCACATTTAATACTGCTTTCCCCCAGGGATCAAAATTGCTAGTTATGCTGCTGGGTTTTCTTTCTTTCTTTTTTTTGGGGGGGTTGTTTGTTTTTTTTTGCTGATGCAATTGGGGTTAAGTGACTTTCGGAGGATCACAGAGCTAGGAAGTGTTAAGTATCTGGGATTAGATTTGAACTCACGTCTTCCTGACTTCAGAGCTGGTGCTTGCTCTATCCACTGCACCACCTAGCTGCCCCCAGGGTTTTAAGTTTTTAATCAGAAGACCAGGATTTAAGTCCTGGCTTTGAAACTTATTTGCTCTGTGAGCTTGAGCAATTCAATTCAATGATCATCTGTTAAGTGCCTATTCTGGGTCAGGTATTGTACTAAGTGTTGGGAATAAAAATAAGAAAAAGAAAAAATCTACTCTCAAGGAGCTTACAATCTAATGGGGGAAGACAACATACCAAAAAAAAAAAAACCCAAAACAAAACAAAAGTAGAAAGTGCGGAGGGAGAAGGGGAGAAAGTCATCACCTCCTGGAGCTTATCTTCTTTATGGATTAGACAGCCTCCAATTCCAGATTTATGATTCTGGAGCTGGAGACTGGAATTTTCCACTCTTTGAATGCCAGTTTCCTAATCCATTAAAGGCATTGAACGCATTAGAATTTAAGTTCCTCATGTGATCAAAGCACTCTAGAAATGGGAATGGTTGTTACTGTTGTAAGTCTTCTTGGTTTATTACAGAGACATGCCCACCCCACACTGAAATGATGTTTGTGTTCCATTCTGTTTTTCAGGGGGCAGCACAGGCACCTCCCCGACCACCTCCAGCACAGGAACTCCATCTCCTTCTGCTTCTTCTCATCTCTTGTCTCCATCCTGTTCTCCTCCCACCTTTCACCTGGCCCCCAATACTTTCAATGTGGGTTGTCGGGAGAGCCAGCTGTGCAACCTGAACCTCTCTGACTACCCACCCTGTGCCAGGAGCAACATGGCTGCTTTGCAGAGCTACCCAGGCCTGAGTGACAGCAGCTACAACAGGTTGCAGAGTGGTACGGCCTCAGCCAGCCAGTCCTCAGAAACCTTCATGCCTCAGAGGACTCCATCCCTGATCTCAGGAATACCGACGCCTCCTTCATTGCCCAGCAATGGCAAGATGGAAGCCTATGGGAGCCAGTTGGGCTCTTTCCCTGCCTCCCAGTTTCAATATGTCATGCAGGCAGGCAATCCGGCCTCCAGCTCTTCTTCCCCTCATGTGTTTGGTGGTAGCCACATGCAGCAGAGCTCCTACAATGCCTTCTCCCTTCATAACCCTTACAACCTCTATGGGTATAACTTCCCCACCTCCCCCAGACTAGCTGCAAGCCCAGAGAAACTGACCACCTCTCAAAGCACTTTACTCTGTTCATCTCCCTCCAATGGGGCCTTTGGTGAGAGGCAGTATCTGCCCACAGGGATGGAACATGGCATGCATATGATCAGCCCCTCTTCAGCCAATCAGCAGACAGCCAACACCTGTGACAGCCGGCAATATGGGTCCGTCCCCGGTTCTTCCTCCTCCCAGATGTCTGTGCATATGGTTTAATGGGGAACCTGACCTCTCATCACCAACGATCCTCCATTATTTCCATGAAGGCATCCTCATTGTCAGGAGCTCAAAGCCTTTTAATGAACAGTGGAATTGCATATATTTTTTTCTTCTGAAGAGAGTGGGGTAGGAATAACCCCAACAACAAAGAGATGCTCCCAAGCTCTCATAGGATGGAACTTACATCTGACTTCCTGGCCCATGCTCACAATATCCCAAGACTTAGCCTTGTTATACAATGTCTAACCTCTAACCCTAAGTGGCCTTAGGAAAGATGGGACAATCATTTTATATATATAAAAGAGAGGCTAAAGTGTAGCAGCCAAAGAAACATGCATATATATATATATACATACATACTTATACATGCATATAAACATATATATATAAATACACATACACACACATACACTTAACACTCACTTTTAACAAGGGTGAGCTCTTCATGAAGAGAGGCCCAGAGTGGGTACTTCACCAAGGACTAGTCTTCTACAAAGCTATATGGCCTGGAAAGGCTACCTTTGACCCTTACTCCCCAGAACCCCACCTGTTTCTGGAGTGAACCAGACCTCCTGAAACTACTCCTCATCAATGTGGGGGTAAATGGACCTCAAAGACACAACTGGACTTTACTTCCTAAAGGAAAGTGCTCTCCTGACTTTGGCTCCCTCCAGCTGATTGGCTATTGTCCTGAAAAGTCAGTGGTGCTGTTGATGTGATAAGAGAGAGTGAAAGGAATGGAAAGAGAGGAAAAAAGAAAGAAAGGAAGAAAAAAGAAAGAGAAGGAAAGAGAAAGAAAGAAAAAAAGTGAAAAAGAGAAAGGGAACGAGGATGTGTGAGAAGTGGTGAAAATTTAATTCACCAAAGAAAATGCTTTTCTTTACCCAAACAGGATGCAAAAAAACATGATTTAATTGAAGAAAAGACCTCTTTGGAACATCCAATTCTGGGGGCCAAATGGGAAAAATCAGATAAGGGCTGCATCTTAGCCCCACAAGTCCTATCAATGGTATTCTTCCAGAATCCAGAGGTTTACCAACCTAAGGAAGTTTGACTCTCCAAAATATGCATCCTACTTAGTATGGGAAGGGGAAAGAGAATGGGATTTGGAGTATGGGAAAAGGATTTGATAATTCAGCCCAATTTTGTTGAAATCAGGGGCAATGAAGAGAGACCTGGTCAGCTACAAGTGAACCAAGGCAGCTGACCTGAATTTAGTGCCTTGCATGCCAGAGTGGCCATAGAAAATTTGTAAAGTTTCACAGAAATTCAGAGCACAGAATTTCAGAGAAACTCATCTTGCCTCTTCCCTTAGAGCACAGTTTTAAACAAATAGATGGTTGCGTTTTGAAGTTTCTTTAATTTCTTTCCTCTACCCTTCCCCTCCCTGTAGCCTTTAACAATTAAAAAAAAAATTGCAGCTTGGTATAAACTAAGCATTTAAGTGGTGTGGAACTGCAATTATCCCAAGTAACAGAATACAGTTATTATTAAGATTTTGGTTTTGAGGTGTTGTAGATATATGTATTTATGTGCCTAGTGGGGAATTCAATATTATGAATATTAAAAAGGGGCAATAAAAAGGGTATGTAAAATATGTATGAAGAAAAAGGTGTATAAAAATTTGCCCTATGCACGGAATTCTGTTTCTAAGTGCCAAGCACAAAATGCCGCTAAATAAATCTTTGCAATTGTTTCTTGTGTGTCTTTTGATTTGAAAAGACCTGTGCCTCCATGAGCAAGATATCTTTGCAAAAATATCCTGTGATATGTGCCAAGGATATCAAACCCAGGCAATTATTCATGTTGATGTTCTATGATCAGAAATAGAGAAGGTCTTGCTTTAGGAACAAAGTATAAAAGAAGAACTTTTGGAGAGTGAGGAGAGGCAGTGTGATGTAGTAGATACAGAGTTTTCAGTAACCAGTGGGATGGCGTGTTTTTTTTCTTAATGGGGTGGGGATAGCTCCAGCAACTTATCTCTTAAAGGGCAGTTGAGATGGAGTTCATATCATAGCTGACTTTTGTAGTCCATATTTATACTCCACAATGCCTTAGCTTTCTTATCCAATGCTTACCCTTATTTGGCCTTTGGAAAGCTACTTTTCAGCAATCAAAAACCTACTAATTCTGTGACTCTGGCCAAATCATTTTCTTTTAATGTTCTAAAAAACTCTCTGAGACTCTAAGTTGCAGAAAAGGTGTCAACTTGCATTGGTAGAGAGAGTTTCCTAACCCAGGAGTTCCCTATTCTAAAGGAACAAAGAAGTCTCATACCTATCTCTTGGAGAATACAGGATGGAAAATGTAGTTATACTTCTAGCAATCCAACATAAGAGCTAAAGCAGCTTTCCAAATAAGTTTTCCAAATGAAACTGTCACTTGTATTAGTTTGGCACCCTAAATGATCAGAGTAAAGGAAAAAAGATTTATATGAGAAATTTTCAATTATAGATTTATTGGAAGGTTACATAAAAACTTCACATCCTGAATTAGTAGACCAAGTGGGCATGTATTATTCTATACCTCAAATTCTTGATTACTGGAGACTTTATGGGCAATAATTGAGTTGGGAATTCTGGAAGCAATTGGGATGACTATTACAAGGGTAGAGGTTCTCTGAAGAAGAAGGCTTTTTTATACTCAGAAGGAAGGCTAAATGGAAAACTATAAGCAAGGCCCTTGCCTCAGCTAGAACCTTCTTGTTCAATGCAACTCAAGAAGAAGCATGAGACTAGGAGAAACTTGCAACCTGAGGGATATGTCATCGGTGGAAGAGGACTGTGGAAGTGAAAAGAAAATAATTCCTAGTCAACAGAAAATCAGAACAACAAAACTAAAGACAAGAATATATGATAATTAAAACAAAAAAATTTGTTCAGCCAATTATCCCAATAATATCACTATTGTCTTTCATTCCCATCACCATTTTATTTACTTTTATGAGTTTATCAGCAACTATGACAATAATTCATTAGATGTGTAGAAGTCTGAAAAAAGCGAATATCCATTGAAATTGGGATTTGAATCCTAGTTTTATAACTCCAATAGCCATTGAATTTAGTAATAATAATAACTATCATTTCCATAGCACTTTAAGGTTTGTGAAATGATTTACAAATATAATCTCATTCGATCCTCACAAGAATCCAAGGAGTTAGAGGCTATTACCATTTCCATTTTATATAAAGATAAGGAAACCATGGCAAACAGATAAATTATATGAAGACATTGATAAGAAATCTTCACTTCCCTCAAAATCAAATCAATATACATTCCAATACTCAGTGATTTCACTGCAAGGGTGGGAAAAGGTAAAACTGGGTAGACATATAGGGGAAATGTAGATTCATGATAAAGAAATGAAACAGGTCAAAAATATAGATTATGCAGAAGCCTTATTTCTCTATACTAAAGTTTTTTAAACTGTGGTTTGGGACCCCATATGGGGTTGCATAACTGAATATGGAGGTTATAAAAATTTTGGCAACAGTAAAAAGTTTCTGAAGGCAAGGACCCAAAATTAATTCAAAATCAAATGCATAATGAATCTGAGGTGTTTCTGGTATGGTTTGCCTCTGTTGCATGCTGTGACTTCACTGCAGCCTTGGTTCTGAACACACTACATGTGCACTTTACACAAACATTTCAGCTCAGGTTTGAGACAGGATCATGTAAAAATTTCTCAGGAGAGAAGGGGCCATGAGTAGAAAAAGCTTAAGAAGCCCTGCTCTATACTATGTACCCTTTTGTAGGAAAAAAAAGAATTACTAGACACTGGTGAATACCATTACCATATAAAACCAACCAAAACTATTAAAAGGAATGAAAATAGTTACATTTTAACAGATAGGGAAAGACTTCTTATATACATAAAAGTTATTCTGAATCAGCTATCTTTGTATAGTTACATACTAGCAAAGCTAACGCCAGAATTTAAAAGCAAGGAGAAAAAACAATAATGAGAAAATTATGGTTATAGAATTAAGATAATAGAGTTAATTTTAAAAAAAATTACTGAAAATGGGAAATGAAAAGCAGAAATGACATCGATAGAAACTATAATAATTTCATCCAGATATTAAAGTAAATTAATTGCTACAAGAAGAGCAAAAAAAAAAACCCAGTATCACTTTAGTCAAAAAACTTTACCTATTTAACAGTAAGGCAATTGTCAAGAGCAATGTTGGATTAGAATATAAATTCATCTGTAAAATCTTTAAAAATAATGAAAAATTATGAGCAATGCTATCTAATAAAAATGAGAGAAGCAGTAGCAGGTAAAAATAGTCTAATGAAAGTTTTAGCAAAGCAAGTAAGCAAAGGCATTCCAAGGATATTTAGGAATGGCAAGAGAATGAAGACAGTAAACAGAAGAAAAATGGAAACCATTTGCCAAAAAAAATATTATAGCATGCTGTTTTCTCCATCAGGGATAATGAAACCAGTGAACTTAGGCTCTCATATCATAGTTCCTGAAGTTCTTATAGAAAAAGTAGAAATGACCTAAACAGAGTAAAGATGAGAAAAATAGGCAGACAGGGCTAAGCATATATAGAGAAGTTCCATGTCAAAGATGAAATTGTGAAGTTATTGAGGAATGGATTTATCATGAATTTAAATAAGGGAAAAATTCCAAAAACATGGAAAAAACCTCAGATCTTTTTATTGAAAAAAAAATTACTAAGATAATGTCAACTATGGTTTTCTATTCCTATTGCCCCATCTCTGCAAAATCTTAAAGAGGATCACCTTTATGCAGATTGAAAGAATTCTTGATGAATTGCAAAAGGTTTCTCAGTCTCTGCTAACCTTTTGCAATTTGTATTTGTCAATAGATCCCACATCTTTACCATCTCCAAATAGACTGAAAGATATAGAGAATATTGTGCTTATTATTTGTCAGTTTAAAAATATGATTTGGTCAAACAAGATGCTGCTTTGCTATTTCTTTTATAGCAAGGTATCTCTCACTTGTCCATCAAAGCCATTCAAGATTCTTTTGAACATATAATAATAGAAATAATTCTGTTCAGTGACCCTCTAATAATTAACACTGGGTGAGGCACAAAACAGGGAGATATATATGCAATAAAGGTATTCACTATTGTAATGAAAATGAACATTGATAGAGACTATAATAATTTTATCCAGAAATTAAAGTAAATTAATTGCTACAGGGAGAGCACAATCCAATGATGGATTCCTCATAGAAGATGAGCATCCTTCAGCTGCTTCTGTTGTGGTTTGGTATTGTTTTTATTTAATCGGGCTCTAAAAGGTCATTTATCCTAGAAGAAATTTGTAAAGATTCAAGAGTTTGGCTTATTTATCTGTACAAAAAAGACTAAATATATTTAAAAAATCCATTGCCCAAATTTCAACGTACATATGAATTAACTTTCTATACAACTTATTCAATAGGATGTATATCTATGACAAGCAATATAGGTGGACAATGAATTGAGTTCAGGGTTATATAGGTAGAGCAGTTATTTAGGACTAGATTACTTTTGGGACATTATAAATACTTTTCCTGACTGTAATTAGAACAGCATTTTTTCAATACAAATATTTTACCTGTGTTTCTGTATGGCAGTTATTTGAAATCCAATCCCAGAAATGTTCCTCTTAAGAACTAAGGATAATCTTTACACTGAAGATACTGAAAAGATATATGGTAATTGTAAAGTATGATACTAACAAAAAACAAGAGTAAATGATATAGTCAAAGAACTCTAATGCAAAATGGTCATGTGAGGAGAATGAAGGATGATTGGTGTATGGCCAGAAGGCTCCATCATGATCAGAGCAGATCCCAGTAATAAACTTTCAGAAGAGCATAGATGAGAGAACAGGATGGGTAGGTATGATAGCTGGAAGAAACTCATTATTGAGATTATAGCTATCTTTGAGCAACCAACCAATCAATCAGTCAACATTTTTAAAGTGCCTACTTTGTACCAAGCATCGTGCTGAGCACTGGGGATATAAAAAGAGACTGTGTCTTTAAGAAGAACAATCTAATGGAGGAATCGATATGCAAACAAATATATGCAAAGAAAGTCATACATAATAAATAGAAGACAGGAAAGACTTCTTATAAAAGGTGACATTTTAATTGGTATTTATTTGAATCAATTCTCTATATATTTTAAAAATGAGGCCTTTATCAGCAACACTGATTGTAAAAACTGTTTTCCTTCTAATATTGGCTGCATTGTTTTTGTTTGTGTAAAAAAATTTTAGTGTAATATAATAAAAATTATCCATTTTGCATTTCATAATCTTCTTTAATTCTTCTTTGGGCACAATTTTCTCTTTTCCCCACACATTTGAGAGGTAGATTATCCAATGTTTTTCTAATTTGCTAATAGTATTACCCTTTATGTCTAAATCATGAACCCATTTCAACCTTACCTTGATATAAAGTGTTAGATGTGGGTCAATGCCTACTTTCTAAATTAGCATTTATTTGAATAAATCCATTAACAGAAACTATGCTAACCAAACTAAAGCAGATGATATGGTGGAACGAATGCTAAATTTGGAATACATCTGCATTCCTCCTTGAGTTCTGCTCCTGAGTCTCTAGACCTCTTTCTCCAACATGGTTTCTGCAATCTTCTTAACCTGGAAGATGATGCCATCTTTCTGGCCCCTTCCTTCAATTAGTCTGTTCTTCTTAGGAACTTTTTTTAAAAGAAAGTATTCAGACTACCTACAGTTCACATTTTTATTCCTCTCTGCACTCTACTTCTGATTCTTTGAACTTTTTTTTAACATGCTTCCAGGGGAACCTTCTCCTCTCCTTCCCCCTTCTTCCCCCCCCCCCCATTCCTGCTTTTATATGTTATTTTATCCCACTAGAATGTAATCTCTTTAAGGGAAGGGATTTTCTTTTTGCTTGAGTTTCCAGTATTTAGCACATTTCCTGGCATATAGAAATTGCTTAATAAATTCTTGTTAATGGGACATGTAGTAAGACCATCTGGCTCAAAATATGGCTCTATTTCTCATTACTTGTATTCCAGTAGAAAAGTCACTTAGTCTTTCTTGGTCTGGATTTCATTTGCAAAAAAAGGAAATTGATGCTTCAAAGTTCTTTTCTAGCTTTATATCAGTGACCCTATGCTGGACCTAACTAGCTTTAATAGATAAAGAAAACATCCAAAGGTGGAATGGCCTCCAAGGACATCCAGTCTAACCTGTTGCTAAATAAAAATTCCATCTACAACATCCCCAAGAAAGTGGTTGTTCAATTTTTGCTTGAAAATCTCCAGTGAATGTACATCTGTTGATCCAGCAATACCACTACTATAGGTTTATATCTTAGAGAGACAAAAAATGGTAAAAGAACCTTCTAGTACAAGATCTTTTTTGTGGTGGCAAAGAATTGGAAATTGAGTGGATGCCCATAAATAGAGGTATGGCTGAAAAAGTTGTGCTATGTGATTGTAATGGAATATTATTGTGCTATAAGAAATGATAAAAAGACTGATTTCAAAAAAACCTGGGAAGATTTACATGAATTGATGCAAAGTGAAGTGAACAGAACCAGAAGAACAGCAATATTGTATAAAGATCAACTGTGAATGACTTAGCCATTTTGAGAAACACAATGATCAAAGATAATTCCAAAAGATTTATGATGAAAACTCTTGTCCACCTCCAGAGAAAGAATAGGTGGAGTCTGATTGCAGATGAAAACATACCATTTTTCACTTTACTTTTCATGTTTTTTCCCCTTTGGGTTTGTGTCTTCTTTCACAAGATAGCTAATATGGAAATATGTTTTGCTTGATTGCACATGTATAACCTATATCAAATTTGTACTAAGAAAGAGTGGTGAGAGGAAAGGGAGAAAATTTGTAATTTAAAATTAAAGAAAAATGAATGTTAAAATTGTCTTTTCATGTAATTAGGAAAAATAAAATATTATAAAGAAAAAAAATCTACCTTTATTCTACTTTTTAAATCAGATCATTCCATTTTTGAATAGCTCTATTTCTTTGGATGCTTTTCTTAACATTTAACTTGTATTTGCCTCTGCAATTTTTACCTTTTATTCCTTGTTCTCACCTCTGAGGTCAATTAGAACAAGTCCAATTCTCATTCCACATGACAGTCCTTCTAATACCTGAAGATGGCTTTTCCCATGAATCTTTTCTTCTTCAGACTAAACATACAAAGTTCATACACTTGAACTTCATATAATAACTTCATAAGGCATGAATGAACTCAGAGTCTTTAACAATTGTGGTTATGTTTCTCTAGATATTTTCCAATTTATCAATATCTTTCTTAAACTGAGACATAAAGAATTGAATATGATACCTAAATATGATCTTATCAGTGCAGAAGTTCAAGGTACTATCAATTATTTGTTTCTACAAGTCAGGCCTCTGTAACTAGAGCCCCAGAATTTATTGATATGGGACTCTCAATTTATTGGTGAATATGATCATGCCCTTCATCTGCATGAAAGTTGGGTAGAGTTGACAATAGCAGTAGAGAAGATAGATTTGAGGCTATTAAATTTCTTTGCTTTCTTGAGGCCTTTTGGGTTTTTTGAATTCTAGCTTCAAGAGAGAAAATGGATAATGTCAATCCCATTTCAGACTACTGAAGGAGGAAAAAGACTGGGAAGAAGCCAATATGCAAAACTTGATTAATGTCCTTCTTCTTAGCTTACTATGTTAGAGACTCCAGAGAATTTTCCCTATGTGCACATAAGTATAGAAATATATATATATATATACATATGTATATATATACACACATATGAACATATATATATATATGCATGCACACATATTTATATATAATACAATATAACACACACATATATATTCTCCCATATATAATTTTTTGGATTTCTATTTGCTATTGACTTGAATAAATGGATTTTCTTGCTATGTGAAATTGATTTTTGGTAGGAAGAAGTCAATCCTTGGATATAGAACTTGGGATCTTCCTTTCCCCATTAGCAAATACTTATCAGAAATTTAGCTTGAACCTGAAAAGTACATCTTATAGACTAGAATAGGCTATTCAAGGAACCAGAAAGATATAATTCTAGTCCAGTATTCCTCTTTCTGAGGAGATCCAAATGGTGGCCTCTAGTCCCCAATTTGTTTCCCCTCTTATCAGGAATTAAAAATCTCCTTCAAAAAACTATAGTGTGGAGAAGAGGCTAGAGAAGTTTATTCTTCCTCCCTTTAAGTCACATATACCACTCCTATACTACATGTGGGGGATAGACTTGATAGTTTTCTTTTAATGAAACTCAAGATCTTATGAGCTTTTGTGACTTTCACATCATATTGGTTGACTTTGTAATCCACTAAGCTTTCCATGTTTTTTTTTTTTTAAAGATAAAGAGAATACTCAGTTAACAAACATTTAGATCTCAAGCACTGAGTTCAGAAATAAAAGCAAAGGTCTCAAACAATATCAATTCTTTTTATTTGAGTCTTCTTATACAAAATGATTAATATAGAAATGTTTTACATGCTTGCATACATATCACCTTTATCTAATTGCTTACTGTCTCAGGGAATGAGAAAGGAAGGGAGAGAGATAGAGATAGAATTTGGAACTCAAAACTTAAAAAAACCCAAATGTTAAGAAATTGTTTTGACATGAAAATGGGGAAAAATAAAATATATTAAAAACAAAAAGGCAAACATTAAGGATACAAAGAAAGATAACAATAAAATACAGAAAAAAGCAAAAGTTTCTGCTTTCAAGGATATTCTAGTCTTGGTTCCATGTCTGGTGTAATAGATCACTCAAGAGAGTGAGAATTCTGATAAACATTTACCTTCACAAAACATCTGACACCTTCTAGGTCAAAGGTAATCTACAAGGAGATGAAAAAAAAATAACACAAAAGTAAAAAAGCAGGTAAAAGCTGCCAATAAAGGAGTTAAAAAATCGGTCAACCAGGAGTTTCCTTGTATTCTTAACAGCAGTTCTACTAAAGTCATGAAACTTTTTTATATTCGATATTGGTCAAATGGTCCACAGCTGGGTCTCAAATCATTCTGTCTGGAGATTAAATTAACTCATTATTATAGCTTCTTTGCTCACAACAGTTGATTGTGGAATGGGAGTTAACTTAGTCCTCTCCAGATCCACTACAGCTCTGATCCAAAACAAAGGAGCTTATATTCTATCAGAGGAAGTACCCTGTAACTATGTATGTATATATGTATTTGTCTTTTGATTATAACTTACCCTGTATTGAATATTTGCAGTTGATTTGTTTAATACACATGTAAGATTTCACAAATATTTTAAAAATTTATCTCATTACATTTATCTATTTGTTCAAGATTTTTCTAAATCATAATGTAAGCTATCTTGCCTTCCTTTGCAGTATCTCCAAATCAATTTCATCATTATTTAGAGGATAAGTAGATTTTTCTGTTTCAAAATATCCTGCTCCTTTTTCTTTGAGGAAGAGTCTCATATTTGTTTCTTGGTCCTTTTTAAAAGTAAATTTTTATTGACAACTTTTTTTCTTTTTTACATTACCAAGTTTTCAGTATCTCTCCAGAAAGCCAACTCACATAACAAAAACTATCTTTTGAAAAAAAAAGAAGAGAAAAATATAAGAAAAACTCATCAATATATTGAAAAAGTACAAAAAAGTTGCAATACCACCCTCATAAATCTCTCATTTCAGCAAAGTGATGGAGTATGGATAGGAGTGTGCTAAATTCAGCTTGTATGGGCTTTTTCAGTGCAAAGTTTTATACCTCAGAAGTTGGCAATACTACAAATCAGGATTTATTATTTTTGATTGTCTAGACTTGATAACGAGAGAGAAAATTGTAATAATACAGATTAAATTTTAGTCTGTTGTTGATACATTCCCCAGTCCCTCCCCAGAGGACTGAGTGTTAAACATTTGTCCCAGGGGAAGGTATCTTTATTTCTCATACCTCTACTTTGAAGCCATGCTTATTCTTTATAATTTTACTATAATCATTTTTAATTTTTGGTGGTTTTTCTTTATTTAGACATTGTTATAGCTATTATGTATATTGTTTACTTGACTCTGCTCACAACACTCTGCATCAATTCATCTAGATCTTTCTGTGCTTCTATATTTATCATATTTGTCATTCTAAGAGCCCAGTATTTTCCTGTTACATTCATCTATCACAATTTGTTTAGCCTTTTTCTAATCAATGGACATCTGTTATGTTTCTATCATAAAACGTGTTATTGTAAATATTTTGGTGTAAATGGGAACTTTCTTCTTATCAATGTCCTCCTTGAGACAGAAACCCAGAAATGGAATTTCTGGACCAAAGGATATGGGCATTTTATTCACTTCATCTAATTTCAAATTGCTTTCCAAAATTATTATATTGATTCAGAGCTTCTTCTCTTCCAACATTGCCTATTCTCAACTTTTGTCTTCTTTTCCAGTTTTCAGGGTGTAAGCTAAAACTCAGGGCAATTTTGATGTTCATTTTCTTATTAAGTGTGATTTGGAGCCATCCATATGGCTGTTAATAATTTGAAATTATTTTGAGAACTGAACATTCTTTGACCAATTATATATTGGGAATGAATTTTGGTCATATATATATATACACATATATACATCTGCATATATAAATACACACATGTGTTTGTGTATATATGGAGAGAGAGGGGGGGGAGGGAGACAGGGAGAAACAGAGACAGAGAGATATAGAGGAACAGTGAGAAGGACAGACAGACAGAATCAGAGAGAGAGAAAAACAGAGACAGAGACAAAAGAGAGAGAGAGAGAGAGATTGAGAAGATAGTTTGGTTACTAATCCTTATCAGAGAAACTTGACACAAAGAATTTTTCCCACTTCTATCACTTCATTCACATTCTGGATTTATTAATTTTGTGTGTATAAAACATTTTCACATAATTAGTTATCTATTTTTATTCTTTACAATTACTTTATCCCTTGTTTGGTTAAGAATACAAGCACCCATAGTTATAAAAAATATAAAATCTTATTTTCTCATAATTATTGATGATATGATTTTTAATATTATGGTCACATACCCTTAAAAACATATTTTGAAGTGTAGTCTAAGGTATGGGGCCCAAACTAATTTTTGCCAGACTTCTTCCTACTAATTTTTTTCATCAAATAGGGAATCAATTCATAAGTAATTTATGTTTTCCAGTTTATAAGATATTGGGGTTTTGATTTCCATTATTTCAGATTCTCCCTTGTCTATTCTATTCCATTGATTTACCCCCATCTACTGTTTAATCAATTCCAGATGGTTTTGATGACCTCTGCTTTATGATACAGTTTGAGGCATATAAGTGCAATTTCCTCTTTGTCCATACATCTTTTCATTATTTTTTGTGGTAGTCTAAATCTTTTATTTTTCCAAATTAATTTTGTTATTATTGTATCTTATCTTTTCAAAAAGTATTCTTTTGGTAATCTATTTAGTACAATACTAAAAGTATAAATTAATTCTAGTCGTACTGTAATTTTAATTATATTGACATGAACCAGCCATGGACACTGAATATTCCTCCAAGAGAGTTAAGTTATTCTTTATTTCTTTAAAGAACATTTTGTAATTGAATTCTTACAAATATTTTGTATGCTTTGGTAGTTTGATTCCAAATCATTTTATGAATTTTGTAGTTATTTGGAACTGGATTTCCCTATTATTGTCTATTTGATTTTATTCTTATTTTGTAGAAAAGCTATTGATTTTGGAGAATTTGTTTTGTAATCTGTAATGCTACTTTAGTTTGAATTAGTATTTTTGCTGATGGTCTAGGATTTTCTAAGTAAACTGTCAAATTTCTTCTTTACTTGAGTAGATTGCTGTCATCTGATAAGATTTTATTTAAATTGTTTGAATTTATATTCATTAACAAAATTAATCCATTCTTTTATTTTATTTCAAGCTGTAAGTTTTAAGACTACACTTGTCTCATATATGGCATATGGTAGAGTAGGTTTTTTTCCTTAAATTTTTTTGGAGAATACTTTTGCATTGTTCTTTAAAGTTTGATAGAAATTTTCTGTAAATGATTGGGTCAAGTTCTCTACTTCCCCCTCCAACCCTTTCTCCTACTTTGGTAGCTCCTTCACAGCTAGTTCAATTTCTTTTACTGAGATTGGATTATCTAAGATAACTATTTTTCTTCTTTTAATTTGGGCATTTTATATTTTGAAGGTACTCTATTTCTTTTGTTTTCTTGGCTTTAATAACATAGAACTGTGCATAGTAGGATATGATAAATTTTTTGTTGTGATTTTGTCATCATTAAAAAATTGATTTTATTCTTTCTTCTTTTAAATAAATTTGGCTATAGGTTATCAATTTTATTAGTATTTTGAAAGAGCCAGAAAGTTGTCCAATGCTATATTTTGCAATTTTGCTTTCCTTTCTATTTGATTTATCCAAAATGGAGAAAAAGACATTAAAATCTATTGCCATTATTTTAATACTGTATATGCTTTTATAATTTAATTATTGTTTCCTTTATTAATTTAATTGCTAAGGCATTGGGAGCATGTCAATTTAATGATAATGATTTGTTTTCTATTATTCCTTTTAGTATAACATATTTTCCTTGTTTATTACTTTTTGGGCTATAAATTTTTGAAATTTTTTTTGCTTTGATGATATGATTACAACTTTTGCTTTTTTGTATTCATTTGAGGCATAGTAACTTTAGTTTAAGTCTTTAATTTTTTATTCTGTGTATGTCATCTTTTTTTTAGATGTGCTCCTTGTAAACAACAGATTGTGGGGTTTTGTTTTCTTATCCAATCTGTCACTTTTTATTTTATTGGATTGTTTAACCCATTCACATTTAAGTTTATACTTATATTTTCCTTCATTTGACTCCTTTTTTTCTGAATTAGGATTTTTTTGCGGTTAGTTTTCTTCCTTTGTAAAGACAGTACTTTATCTTTTTGGCTATTCTAATTAATCCTTTTTTTTTTGGCTAACTGAAGTTTTCTTTCCCTCACCCTTAATCCTTCTCCATTTGAAATTGTTTTCCCTAGATATTGGGTTTTATTTAACCTATGGATTCCTTTTGTATTCTGTCCTTTTATTAAGTTATCTAATTCTTCCCCTCTTTTTTTCTCTTGCTTAAGTAAAATCCCACTTTCCTTTCTTCCCCTTCAATTTTGTTTCCTAGTAAGTTTTTTTATTTCAATTTATATAAAGGACTTTTTGTTTTCAGTCTCTTCATTGTTTCTCTTCCCATTCTGTCCATTCTAGGCTTTAAAAAATCATGTCTGTCCTACCTATTTATTCCTTTTTTAGTTTCTGTATTTTTCATGGAATTAAAACTTTTAAGATACCTCTTTTGAAGTCCCTCTTTTAAACAATTTCTCTGTAATTGCCTTTTAGTCCTTGCCCCCTAAGTTTTATGTGACCTAATTTATCTAATTTTTATTCCTCAAGTAAAAGAAGGGACAAAGGCATTATTTAATAGTAGGAAATGTCCTTGATTGTTCAGTTCTTTATTAATCTTTTTCCATGATCATTCTCCTCCTTCTCCCCCCACCTTTGCCATGATACCTCTTCTTAAGAACTATGTCTTCCCACATTTCTAGATGTCTGTTGTCCACAAGAGCTCTTCTTTTCTGATGTGGAATAAATAGTCTCTCTAAGCCTCAAATCTCTAGTAATTTTATCCATTAAGATCACTATCTCCCTTTATAGGATATCTCTTTTTGCTCACGGGAGGGTTCTTCCACCACTGAAATGGGATTTCTCCCTTCTCCCTATTTTATTATTTCCATTTATCTTCTCTTTCTTATTTGCCTGTGCTGTCTTTACTTTGGAAGACTTTATGAGTTATTTTCTCTTCATTGTTAACTTTTGACTTAATTAGTCTATATCATCTATTCTTCTTTATCTTTTTTTCCTTTCCTCACCTCTTATAGCCTTCCCAAACTGTAGCTTGATCCTACAAAAAGGAAAGAAAAGAAATGAAAAGGAAAGAATACTTTAATTCAGTTGTAGGTGGAGTGTCATGAGATAGTCCAAATTGTGGCTGGTCTATTTTTTCACCATCACTTCTACTGTATTTCTGCTTTCTCCTTTATCTCCTAGGGTGCTTTCAAAAAGAAATTTCTTAATGGTCTCTCTGTTGTTTCTTCTTGTGTTAACTTCATAGACTTTTTTCTCTTTTAATTCTTTTCCTTTTTTTCTGGTATAATTTATTTTGTTACCTCTGCTTATTTACTGTTGTTATTTAGTAATATTTCAGTTATGTCCAACTCTTCATGACCACATTTGGGGTTTTCTTGACAAAGATACTGGAGTGACTTGTTATTTCTTTCTCCAGATCATTTTACAGATAAAAAAACTGAGGCCAACAAGATTAAGCAATTTTTATAAGGTCACACAGCTAGTTAATGTCTAAGACCATATTTGAACTTGGGAAGATGAGTCTTCCTGACTCCAGAACCAACACTCTATCCACTGTGTCACTTAACTATTTTTTCTTTTATTTTTATGGTCTGGTGTGTTTAAAAGCAAAAAAAAAATCTGCTCAGGTATAATTTTCTTTGTAGGATACTTCAAATACCTCCTTTTTATTTAATCTCCATCTTTACTCATTGATGATTAGGATCAGGTTTGCAGAATTGCATTTTGACCAAATTTCTTTATTCTGTAGAACTCATTATTTCATTCCATCATGTGGTGGTTGGTGGGTTCATAACCCTTAACTTTATTAATGAAGAAACTGAGGATGATAGGCTAACTAATTTGCCCAAAGTTATTCAGATAAATGGATGAATCAAGATTTGAACTCAGGTCCTGAAACTTCAAGTTCAGCTATTTTATCAAATTCATGGAATTTGATGAGGTCACCAAGAGAGAATATGCAGAGAGAGAACTAAAGAGACCTTGAGAGATAACTTTGAAGGGCTCCCATAGTTAGGGGCCAGAACATGGATGACAATCCAACAAAGTAAATTGAGAAGATAGGAGGTAGAAAGAGAAACAGAGTGAATAAGTTCATTAAAGTTGAGGGAAGTATCTACTGCTTATTATCATCCAGCTGCCTGTCCTATCTTTGCTTTCTGTAGTGCATTTTCTACCTTCTCATGAAGAACATCAGAGATGACCATTTTAGAGTTCAAATGGAGTGAATTCATATGGAATTAATTATATGTTGACAGGAAATGACACATAACCTTGGTGAAAGCTCTTTTTGAAACAATTATCTGTAATAAAATAAGACTGTGGAAGGACCTTGCTAGTCTACTTCTCCACGTGCATTATATAGCTAAGCATTTCCCCCATGTATTGTAAGTTTTTGGAACTCCCACTTCACATCTGCCACTTAAAATCCTTGGCTTCCTTTAAAGCTCATCTTAATTGTTATTTCCTTTGGGAAGCTCTTCTTTTTCTCCTTGAATTATTCTGAATTTATGGAAATGTGTACCTTCTGTACATTCTTATCCAGCAAAGGAGATTGAGAGGAAGAATCAGGAGAGACCAAATATATTCCAGGATCATTTGCTTAGAGATCAAAATTTAATTTTCTTGCTTGATCAAGGCTACTAGCAGGTAATTTAATAAATTGTACAATGGTGATAAGAGATTCCTTTTAGTATAATGCATCCTTTCAGACAACAAAGATTTTTATTTTTCTCCTTCTATTCCCAGGAGCAAGCTATGCCTGAAATTATTAAATGAGTTATTATTTTTAAAGAGACCCTTTCTGTGAATGATTTTTTTAAAGCAAGAAAATTTATCTTTTCTACTTTTAGTAAAATTGTTTCTTTTGGATTTTGCAGAAATTTGAAAGAATCCATGTCTTTAAATTCATAAGGTGTTGGAGATGGTGGAGGAAGATGACATGTATGGATCCTGTCTTCAGATTTGGCTTCCTACACAAGAGTTCTCTCCTTACATTTACTGAGAAGGATCCTGCCACAGTAGCCCTATATTCTGTCTAGATTCCCACTGTCACACTGTATGGTAAAAGAGGGCCTGCTAGGCTAAACTGAGAAAACATTCATCATGTTTTCCTCCTTAGTTCATTTTACTGCATAGCACACTCATCTTTTATGACCCCAGGCTAATGCTATTTCCCTCTTAGATGCTTCCTGCTCATGCTTTCTGGTTTTTCACTTCACTGAAGTCCCCCTTTTTTGAGACATTTGATTCCTCTTTTCATAATTCTGGATGACTGGACACAAGTAGTCAGAACTTTCATTTGCTGTTGAAGATGCGGATTGACCCAACCAATTTGGAAATTATGCCAAAAAAAGACTTAAAAACTGACGTAAAGATCCCACATATATCAAATATTCAGAGAAGCACATTTTATGGAAGCAAAGTACTGGAAACAAAAATGATATATAGATAGGAGAATGATTAAATAAGATGTGGTATACATATGTAATGAACAATTATAGCACTGTAAGAGATGGAGAACAATAGCAGGGAGTGGGAAGATACATGAATATATTCACATGTCTTCCCACCTTCCATTTCAAGTAGAAAAAATGTGAAAACAATATTTTGTTTAGTTGCTTTTCAATTATGTTAAATTCTTCACCTAGGGAACTTTCCCTTATAAGAAAAACTTAGGGACTAAATTCCTACTGATTTTTACAAAATTTACTTATTGATCAATTGTGCCTGAGAGTAAGCACAGTATCCTACATTCATCATCATACCCACACATACAATTCTTCAATGAAAGGAAGAAGATGAATTTTTTCATCTTCTTATCTGGGGCCAGTTAGAAAAGATGAGTTAAACTTAGTTATTTAAATTACACAATATTGAAGAAATTTTTATTGTTTTCATTTGCCTCATTTTAGTCATGTATATTGTTTTCATGGGTAGATACGAGGAACGGTGGAATGGATAGATTATTGGTCCGGGGATCAGAAAGAACTGAATTTTTGTTTTCCTCAGTTTCCTCATCTGTAAAATGAGCTAGAGAAGCAAAGGGTAAACCACTACAGTATTTTTACCAAAAAATTTCAAAAATGGTCATGAAAAATTTAATGAGTATTACTCAATCTTTGAGAGATTCTTCAAGGATATCAGTGAGGAATAAACTGAAAGTGGATGATAATTGAGTTAGCTCTTCTTTGACTCTCTCTTTTCCTTCAATTCAGTTCTTTTCAGGGGAATCAAATAGACATAGTCTATGTGTGCTATGTTCTTCTACTCAGCACTGTGATGTCTCTAACATTGCTTAGCTTGCTGTTTTCACAGGTTTCTGCTTGCAACACCTTCTGCTGTCAGCTAGAAGAAGAAATACTGTTGTGTCATGAGAAAAGCTTTGACATCTAATGGGATTTTCCATTCAAGATCTCAACCATGTGAAGGTACTAATGGAAACCTTTTTGGCTCAACTCCCTTCCTTTTTCTCTGTCCTATTCTCCCAGCATTTCTAATTTGATTTCTAGGCTAGTCTAAGCTTTGAATAACCACATAACATTAACTGAGACTTGAGTCTATTGCTGTTAAGACACTCTGTTCTTCCTAAGAATAAGAAGCTTCATATATAAAAAAGACTCAGATAATCCTCTAATCTTAATTGAATAACCTCATATGACTTGTACTGCAGGCCCAGGTCCTTTTTATTCCATTCTGACAAGAGACACTGAAAACTCAAAATTTGATTGTAATGTAAAATCTTATAATGTAATTGACTTAAACCTTTAGGACACATACATCTTCTAGGATAAAGTTCCTATAATATCTTCCATTATGCTTCTTTATAGAATAAGGTCAATCCAAAGCAAAAAAATGGTCAAGTATCATAGAATCATAGACCTAGAGCTGGAAGGGGAGTTATTTATTTTAATCCCTTCATTTTATGAATGAGAAAACTGAGACACAGAAAAATTCAATGAGTTTTACCAAAGTCACATAGGTATTAAGTGGCAAAATCAGGGTTCAAGTAGATCTTAAGGATCAGTTAGTCTAACCTTCATTTTTAAAAATTCTTGTTTTATGCCATAAATTAAAAATAAAATATGTAAAACTTTTTTTAAAAGGAAAAAAAGAAGGGAAGATTGAGGCTCAGAGGAATTGTGAACTTGCCCAGATAGGATTTCTATTTAGGAAGATAGTTTATGGGGAATTGAGAAGTTATGTAATGCATTAAAATAGCAAGTAAAGAAATGAGTATCAATGAAACATTTAAAAATATAGAGAAGAAAACAGAAAGATCAGAACTGGGTGCAGATAAGCAGAACAGTTCTGTTACTATCATGTTAATTTTAATAGATTAAAAAAACAAAATGAAAGGTAAATGAAATTCATAGTTTCATATACAACCTTCTTTTCTGCATTTTTTTGTATATTGAAATATATTATTTTCAATGTTGAATGTTTTATAAATTGAATGTTTTGTTTATTGAAATATTCATTTTAAAAATGTTTCTCAAGTTCATAATAAAAATAGAACTTAAAGTTATAGTGGGTGAGATCAATTTTATTTTGGCAACTTTCTCTAGAAAGTCTCTCTAGTTCTGGAGCAGGAACAGGGAAATCAGAGGGTGAATGTAAGCCAGAGATGATTTGTTGACTAAAAATGGTTAAAGGAGGAGGAGAAGGGGATTTAGAGAAGTAGCTGGTGAATCATAAAAATGGAAAATCATGGAGTCAGCCTTGACTATGAAGGCAAATATTGCCTGAGCAAGGAAATGGGGAATTAAGAATTTGACAAGTCATTGAAGGAAATTAGTTGGTTTCATATGTATGACAGAATGGTCTAAAATTAAGGGCAGAAGGTTGTGAATGGACATCTTGAGGTGGAGTAATTCAGAAAGATAATAAATATGCCCATTTGCATTGTGGCTTGAATTGGGTAGAAAAGGAGGTTATTGGAGTTGAGGATTTATGTGGCCAAGGTGTCAAAGGGTTTGCCAGCTTGAACAGAGAGGATTCCAAAAACAGTGCCGGGGAATGGGGTGGAAAATACAATGGATTAGGCACTAAAGCAATCAAAAATGATGGAGACTGATGTGGAATTTGGTAAATAATAGTAGCAAGGCCAAAGAGACAATGAAAGAGTTGGTCCTTGAAAGAGGGAGGGTGGAAAAAATGGTTTAAAGTCTACTGGAAGAGCAGTCTGGAAATCTTTTCTCTTACTCCTGTGAATTAGGGGAGTTGGAGGAGTCATTTTTATTTGGATAAAGTTATAAGGGATGTTAGAAAATAAGAGTAGAACCTGGTTTCTGTTATCTCAAAGAAGTAGATTTGGAAAGTCTGAGGCTATGGGGGAATTTGTTGATAATATAGTACAGGGATTTCTAGAGGCAATTAGATGGTGTAAATCTTGGGCCTAGAGTAAAGATCTGAGTTCAAAGCTAGCCTTACCTGTAAAATGAAGGTATTGGACTAGATAGCTTGCTTCTGAGATCCTTATCCACTCAAAAAATAAAATTTTTACCCAATTCTGCCTATACCCTAACTTTCATCTTCATTCATCTTCTATCACAACCTTAAATTTCTCCTCCACTTCCTGGTGTCTAACAGATGAACTTTCATTTTTTCTTGCCCAGAACCACATTTCCTTGTTCTTTCCTGCCCATAACTGTTATTTCCCTCCCCACTCCATTTCTTGCTCCTCTTTATATAGTCTTTCTCTATTAGAATATAAACTCCTTGAGGGCAAGGACAATTCCACTGGCTCATATTTTCAGAGTTTAGCACAGTGCCCAGCTCAAAGTATGCTTCCATAATCTAATTATGTATAATTGGGATGAATATCATTTCAAAGTTTGTCTTCTGAAATACTATTGTCAACTATTAATGAGAGACAAATCCATTAACTTTTAGAATGTTTAGTAAAAATCACTACATATTAATGATATTTTATTTATCAGTTTACCGATTGTTATTGTCTCAGAAAGCAGGAGGCTCAGATTAAACAAAACAACTGGTCACCCAGAAATACCCACCAATAGAACCCCCTAGATCTGCCTGGCAAAGCTGTAAAGCTGCAAAGATGTTTTGTCACATGTTTCCAGTACAAAGAGAATGACCAAATAAGCAGCTGTGCCTTCAGTCTCAAAGTGAGAACACCATCAACAGCATCCTCTTTGGGCCAGGAGCTCAGTGACATGAATCTGAGCAGACACTTAACCTACAACAAAAAAGGCGAGCAGAGTGAAAAGGTCATTTGTGGAAAGGTGTGAGATGTGCAGGGAGAGCCAAAATGCAAAAGGGTTAGCCATGCAAAGGGCCAAGTTAAACAAGACACAACTGGGGCCCTCTCGCTTGTCCAGGCCTTCCATAAGCCTACAATCAAAGGCTCTAGAGGGACTCTGGGATCCAAAATTATGAGTTATTTAACTTGGCCACCAGCACGACTGACTCTTTTTTGACTTGGCTCTTCTTGGAGATGTCACACCTTGATTCCATTGGTCTTTATTTAAGAATATTTTTTTAGGTGTGTTTCATGTTTTCAATGACATAGCCATTTTTTCCCATTTAGTGAAATAATTAAAGAGGATCCAGAGGGGAATAGGCTTACTTTAGTCCTTTATCTTAGAGGAAAAGCAGATACAAATATTTCAAAAGAGTTTTGCAATGGAAATGCAAACCTCAAAGGGATCCCAGCTTCAAAAGGAAAAAAAAAAACTTTCTAATTTGTTGAGCAGAAGATTCTGACCCCTGAGGATTCTAGGGGTAAAAGAAAAGGATGGGAGAAAGGGAGAAATGCTGTTTGACTTGAATGGAGAGCAGATGTCTGTGGTTTCAGCTTCTATTCTATATCACTAGATTCTCTTGGCCCATAAGCCCTTCAAATATATTCTATACCAACAGAGCATCATTTTTACAGAAAGTCTATGCACAGGATAGGAGTATACTGTGATAGAAAAAGAAAGAAAAACTGTCACCAAATCAAGAAACATAATTCTAGACAAGGACAAGATGGATGTAGGAGACATAATTTTTGAATTAAAAAAAATTGCTGTCTTTTGAGATATCACATTCCTTTTTTTCACTCCCCCTCCCCTCCTCTCCTCTCCCCTCTTCTTTTCCCTCCTCTCTCTCTTCCTCTCCCCTCTCCTTTCATTTCCCTTCTCTCACTTTCCCTCCCTCTTCTTTCCCCTCCCCATTCTCCCTTCCCATATCTTCCTTTACTCACCTTCCCTGCCCTCTCTTCTTTCTTTTCCGCTCCTCTTTTCTTCTCTCTGCCGCCTCTTCTCTTCTTCCTTCTACTCCTCTTTTCTGTCTTTTCTTTCACTTTCTTTGTTTCTCCTTCCCTTTCTCTCATCCCTTTCTCTCCCTCTCCACCCTCCTCCTCCCTCTGCTCACTCTCCCCTGTTCTCCCCATCATCTATAATTTATAACTATTTTTCCTATAGATATAATAATAATAATAACTGGCAATTATATTGTTGATTAAAGTTTTTGAAGTGATCCATATAAATTATGTCATCAGAACCCCACCCCAACCTTGTGAAAAAAGTTTATTTTATAAAGATAATAAGACTCAGAGAAGTAGGGGGCTTGTCCATGGCCACACAGTAGCTTGACAGGATTTCAAGGTGGGTTTCTTGTGAATTTCCATCCATGTCCTTTCAAACTCTACTGTGCTGACTCTGGCTATGGGATCAGTGACACTATCTTGGATTCAAAGGACAGGATAGAATCCAGTGCAGCAAATGAATCTTAGGTCTGCAGTCTAACATTTTGGAAGGAGTTCTCTGCAGCTTTGTAAAAAGGTGCCTTTTTTCAAGGGCTCTCTCTATCTGCTCACAAGACTCAGGAAGGATTGATGATAGTAGTGAACTAGTACACAACAGTATAAAGATTATTAGATTTGTAGTCAGGAGACTTTGGTTCAAATCCTGGGCCTGTTCTTGTCACTAGTGTGATCTTGGACATGTCAAGAAATCTCTCTCAGTCTGTTTCCTCACTTATCAAAAAGAGAAAGGGAATTCTCAGTCTATGTATTGGGCCACAGGTATTGGATCCCTTCCAACTAGATTTCTTTTTAAATGTTTTTAATTTTATTTTTCCAAATATATGCAGATAGTTTTCAACATTCACCTTTGTAAAACTTTGTGTTCCAAGTTTTTTTCTCTATCTCTCCCCACCCCCTTCCCCAAGACAGAAGGCAATCCAATATAGATTAAACATGTGCAAAACTTCTAAAAATATTTCCATATTTGTCATTCTGAGCAAGAAAAATCACATAAAAACCACAAGAAAGAATAAAAAATGCGAAGAACAATAGCAACAGGTTGAAAATATTCTGCTTTGATCTACATTTAGTCTTGATAGCTCTCTCTCTGGATGTAAATGGCTCTTTCCATTGCAAGTTTATTGGAATTGCCTTGAATCACTTCATTGTGAGAAGAACCAAGTCCATCACAGCTGATCATCACATAATTTTGTTGTTTCTGTGTACAACATTCTCCTGGTTCTGCTTACTTCAGTCAGCATCAGTTCATCTAAGTCTTTTTAGATTCTTCTGAAATCAACATGCTCATCATTTCTTATAGAACAATAATATTCCATTACATTAATACACCATAACTTATTCAGCCATTCCCAATTGATGAGCATCTACTCAGTTTCCAGTTCCTTGTTGCCACAAAAAGAGCTGTTATAAATATTTTTGCACATGTGGGTCCTATTTTCTCTTTTATGATCTCTTTGGGATACAGACTCAGTAATTACCCTGTTGCCTCAAAGGTTTTGCAGTTCTATAACCCTTTGGGCATAACAACTATATTTCTATGATTTTTATAATATTGAATTCTTCAAAAGAGAAGCTTTGGAAATCTGTGAGAGCCAAGCATCTCTTGCTAGGAGATTTTCCAATGTCCCTTTTAAAACCTGTCCAATATAGTTAATGGGAAGACTTGATCATCTGCCACATTCTCAAGCAAGTCATGTAACCTCTCAAAGTCTCAGTTTCCCCACTCGTTGAAAGGGAATAACAATGTTACACTTACTTCTCAGAGTTGTGAGGTTTTATAAAAAATCATTTTGACTATTTAAAAAGTGAAGCTTTCTCTATCTTACTGTAGTTGGCAAAACAGAGACAATGAGAGAGCCTAAATTGCCAGTACAATAAAGAAAAAAGCTAAGTTTCTAGAAACAAAATGCAAGTGTTCTGCAAGAAGCCATTACCAATTCCCCTAAATGCTAAGACTGGCTCCAGTTTATCCTGTGTTTATCTCCTATGCACATAGTTGTTTGTGTGCTATTTTTCCCATTGTAGTGTGAGTACTTTGAGAGCAAGGGCTGTCTTTTGTCTTTCTTTGTATCCCCCAGTGCTTAGCACAAAGCCTGGCTCATAGTTGGTACATAATAAATGCTTGTTAACTTATTGATTCAATTTCAACTTCGATTTTGAATGTATTGCCATGATAAGGGAAAGGAGGGAGAGAAAGAAGAAGGGAAGATGGGGAGAAAGAGAGAGAGAGAGAGAGAGAGAGAGAGAGAGAGAGAGAGAGAGAGA
>JAJPUD010000180.1:864439-875487 GCA_023553655.1 Myrmecobius fasciatus
GAGAGAGAGAGAGAGAGAGAGAGAGAGAGAGAGAGAGAGAGAGAGAGGAAGGAGAGGGAGGGAGGAAGAGAGGGAGAGAGGGAGAGAAAGGGAGGGAGAGATAGGAAGGGAAGGAGAGAGAGGGAGGGAGGGAGAGGGAGAAAAGGGATCATGAGATCATGCAGACACGGGGCTCCTATAGGGTGAAAAGAGTAATTGGAGGAGACTGAATGCTATTCAGGAGAAACTCTAGGTCAGGGGGCAGCCTATGCCTGCAACTATTGCTTATCCACCTCGGGTGCTTAAGATGCATCTTATACTAGACATTGGGACCAAGAAAGATCATGGGAAGCAGTCAATGTTCATTGAAAGGTGCCTGTTCTGCCACATTTTCTATACATCTAATAAAGTCGTGACTGTTCACTTTGTTCTGGATGGAGTTTCTTGGACAGGTTCCTCTCTCTGAGGATAGAACTGCTGTCTTCAGGGATGAAACCATTCCCAATTCACACTCTAGGAATGAAAACAGACTTTTTGTTATTATTTCATTTTTTCATTCCCCCAGTGTCCTAAATAGATGAGAAATATAGAATACAGAGAAATCAGATAAGTTGTCTATGGCTGCAAAGCTCACAAAGGCCAGGGCTAAGATTTGACATTAGCGGATTTCAGATGCCTCAAGAAAATTGGGATCTTGAGATGGTACCATGAGTGGGAAGAAAAATCTTTGCTTGAGGCAACAATCTACTTGTATGGGCTTGGTAGCAGGGGCCTTTCACTAGGTTTGGAGTCAGTGTGTCTGTTAGCTTAGAGAATGATGCTGCTACCCATGAAAGAATCATGTACATATGTATCCTTTGAAGCCAGGAAAGGAAATTCATCAGAATGGTCCTAGTTCCTGCTTTAACTTGACCTTCTTCTTTGAGCCTCTGACATGGTTAATAAGACCACTCTATCATCCCATAGCACAAAAGCCAGTAACAGCCTATGAGAAAGTGACCACAGATGCAACGGATTTTTCACCCTCTACAGTCAGAAGCCTTAAGTTATAGACGTGTAGGGAAATTGTATCAGCAACTGATCCAGTCCTCTGCCTTTGGGTAAGCCTCTGTTCAAACTATTTCAGATATATGGGGAAGGAGAAGGGGGCAAGCATTTATTATGTGCCTAATAAATGTCAGGCACTCTGCTAAGCAATTTACAAATATGATTTCATTTGATCCTCACAAGAATAACCCCAAGAGGTAAGTGCTATTATAAGCTCCATTTTACAGATGAGAAAATTAAAGCAGAGATTTAAGGACTTATGAAGGGTCATGGAGCTAGATTTGAACTGAGATCTGTCTTTGTGCCTGATGCTCTTGCCATGGCTCTGAGTAACTACTCTATGGATTAGATGGTATCTATCCTATTTAAAGACCCATCTAGAGAAAGAATGCTCACGGTCATTTTCAAAAACAAAATCTTGTGTTTTATAATTGTTCTTTTCAGGAACCCCTTTATGTAGAGTATTTTCCTCCCTTTCTCTCTGTACATATAATTCAGGGCAGAGTACCATTTGGTAGACCCTTTGAGAACACTCAGTCCAAATGTTTCTTTCTATATCAGTTTGTGTAAATCTTTTCAGGCCTTTCTATAATCATCTTAGTAAATCATATTTTTGACATCTCCTCTGACTATAGAAGTTTGAAAAAACCTTAAAACTGTGTGAGTTCATCTAGAGAATCTTAGAAGCTATCTAGTCCAACTCATTTCTGAACAAAAATCTATCAAAAACACATTCACCCAACCTTTAATGGAAGACTTTCAGCAAGAAGTCTCACAACCTCCCAAAGCAGCTTCATCCCATTTTTAATAGCTCCAATTATAAGCAAGTTATTTTTATCATCAAGCCTAAACCTAACATTATGACATCCACCCAACACTTCTAAATCAATCCTCTAGGAGCAAGCAAGAAAAATATGGTTCCATGGAGAAAGCATGCCATTTGACACCAGATGGAAGCTCAGAGAGGTTAGACAGTTCTGTAAGATCATATTGTGAGCATTTTGTGGTGGGAAAAGCACCAATAGGGAATAATCAGACCTAGTTTGAATCCTAGTCCCAAAACTGACTAGATATCTCTAGTTAATTTTTCTCTTTTAGTTTCACTGCAAAAATGGGAGCTTAGACTAGACAATCTCTAAGAACCTTTCTGTATTAATCCTAAAACTTTACAGATTGTGAGTGGCAAAATGAGCTCTAAAATAGGCTTCCCAGTCTAGGACTTTTTAGGAACTCTGTTAATTTGTCTTTTAATCTGTTTTTTCTCCTTTTGTTCAGGGTTTAGCAAAGTGCCTTGCACAAAGTTGGCAAATGTTTATTGATTAATTAATCAAATGCTTTTAAAGGGCATGGAGAAAAGGTAGTTCTTCTGATAGCCTTTCATTTACCCAAAGACAGCCTTCATCCTTCTCTTTGCAGAGTGAAACAAACCTTATTTGAGGATATTCATAGCTGACACTATAGCTGTCTTTAAACAATCTGCAAGAGCCTGGAAGAAGGGTTAAATCAGGCATGGGATGAAGCCAGTTATAACAACCTCCAGAGGACCTATTGTTAAATTTTTAGCATGAACATTTACATCTTAGATTCAAGCAGCCCCTACAAACCAGGACTTGATTTATTGTTTTTGTTGATTGAAAAGACTTTTAAAAGTGTTAGTAATGAAAATCAAATTTTAAAGTATCCGTGCATAAATCCCTTTACCCACTCTTCTTGGCCTGGTTGTTAAATATTTACCAGTATATTCCTGTATTGCTCAATAAAAATTTTCCTGCACTCAGCAGGAGTGTGGTAGAAGACTCAAGAAATGAAGTCACAACCAGACTGGAAGCCTGCTGACTGGAGGCTGATAAAAGAATAATAAAAACTGTCACTTACATAAAAATATTGCCGAGTGCTTTATTTCCTTTATCTTATAACACCTCTGTGTTAAATTTGCTGTGGGATTATCAGATCATGGACCTGGTGCTGGAAGCAATTCTCTCAAGAAAAATGGGATGTTAATATGGTACCATAGGTACCCCTCAATATCTGGATGAGAAAACTAAGACGAAGAGAGTTGGTTAACTTGCTTGAGGTCACAAAGATCTGGGATTTCAGTCTAAGTTTTCTGGTGTCAAATGGCATGCTTTCTCCATGGAACCATATTTTTCTTGCTTGCTCCTAGAGGATTGATTTAGAAGTGTTGGGTGGATGTCATAATGTTAGGTTTAGGCTTGATGATAAAAATAACTTGCTTATAATTGGAGCTATTAAAAATGGGATGAAGCTGCTTTGGGAGGTTGTGAGACTTCTTGCTGAAAGTCTTCCATTAAAGGTTGGGTGAATGTGTTTTTGATAGATTTTTGTTCAGAAATGAGTTGGACTAGATAGCTTCTAAGATTCTCTAGATGAACTCACACAGTTTTAAGGTTTTTTCAAACTTCTATAGTCAGAGGAGATGTCAAAAATATGATTTACTAAGATGATTATAGAAAGGCCTGAAAAGATTTTCATAAACTGATGCGTAGCAAAATAAGCAGAACCAGGAATATACTGTACACAATAATAGCAAGAATGTATGACGATCAACTATGAAAGACTTGGTTCCTCTCAGTGGTTCAGTGATTCAAAGTAGTCCCAACAGATTTTGGACAGAAAATGCCATCTGCAACTAGAAAATGAACTAAGGAGACCGAATATAAATCAACATATGCTATGCTCATTTCTTTTTTCCTTTTTTTTTTTTTATCTCTACCATGGTTTTTCCCCTTTGCTCTGATTTTTCTCTCCCAACATAATTAATAAAACAATGTGTATTAAAATTGATTAATTAAAAAAGTATGGTTTACTCTTTCAACTTCAAACAGGGAAACCCTGAGCTCCAATTTCACTGCCTTAAATTCTAAAGGCTGTGATTAATGGAGTAAGGAATGATTAGTTTCTTAAGGTCACTCCAAGGAAGAGGTAGATTGTGTGTATGTGTATGTGTGTGTGTGTGTGTGTGTGTGTGTGTGTGTGTGTGTGTGTACAGGCATTATGGATGTGTTAGTACCCAGTTTGAGCAAAGAGAAAAAACTCTCTCTTTAAATTAGAAGGAGGCTGGAGGATGGGGATGACCTTGGGTCTGGGGTGGGGTAACATTGCATCATTTAATCATTTCACAGGTCACAACAGATTATGAGTTGCCTGTCCCTGAGTATTTATATCGTCAACTATTTATATACAACACCATTCAGAAGTCATTCCATTTCTTCCTCCTCCTCATGGATCATGGGGATGGGCATTTTATGAAATGAAGAACTGGTATTTGCCATCTGAATCATTAGGGTGAAATGACTACATGTTTAACCAAACCGGACATGGCCCATCCCCTAAAAAGGAAACTGAATTCTGTTTGAAACAGTTGGTAATTAGTTAGTAGGAGGAAGTTCCTATCCCCTTACAGGAAAACGAAATCTGAAATTTCAGAGTTCAGAGGCATCCTAGGGGAATGAAGTAGTCAGAAGGTTGGGACACTTGGGAAAAACCAAATTTTGGGGTAAGAAGAAAAAAAAACTCAAACATTTTTCTCCTTCTGGCTGAAACAAAGTGTTGGAACGAAAAGATATTCAATTAGCCACTGTACCAGGGTCCTCTAAGGCAGGGATGTTAAACATGGCCTCAGGCAGCTTTCAAAACTTTTTGAGTACAGCCTGAACCAGATTAAAATGTACTAAATGTAAAATGTATTAAGGTGTAAATATTTAACTAACTAAAATACAACAAAACAGATAATATATTTTGACACTAAATAAATCATATTCTGCAGAAATCCTTATGTATGGTTTACTGGTCCATCATTTCTATTTGAGTTTGATGCTACTGCTCTAAGGTACTGGGTGAAGGGTATCTCAACAAGATTATCTTGAAAATGCAGACTCATGATGAATTTTTGCTGTAGATCTCTGTGCAAGGAAAACTACAAGGGCTTGCAGTCAAGAGAGAAGTGGGTTCAATTCTTCATCTTGCATATATTAGTTATGTACCCAAAAGTTTTCTGAACTTTATTTTCTTCACTTGAAATTTATAACCATATAGTATCATTGGAAGTGCCATTAGAAATCCATTTAATTCAATTCTCTTATTTTAGTCTAGTGCTTAGCACAGCAGTGCTTAGTACATAGTATCCATTTAATAAGTACTTATTTTTGCCCTTTATTGAATGTAATTTTTATTATATTGTGGTCTGAAAAAGCTGTATTTAATGTCTATGTTTTTCTACATGTTTCTATTCCCTAATACATATTCAATTCTTGTGAAGGTGCCATATGCAGATGAGAAAAAGGTATATTCCATTCTATTTCCATTAAGTTTTCTCCAGGATCTATCATATCTAACTTTTCTAAGATTATGTTTATCTCCTTAAACTCCTAATTATTTTATATTTGATTTATCTGTCTCTGAGAGGGGAAAATTGAGGTCCCCTACCAATATAGTTTTACTGTTTATTTCTTCCTATAATTCATTTAACTTTTCCTTTATGTATTTGGATGCTATAGCCATTGGGTGAATATATATTAAGTGTGACTGAAGTTAAAGCATTGCTTGCCATGCTATTCCATCCTATATTTTCCCCTCCATTAAAAAACCTCTTCCTTGTGTATGTAAATATTTTTCCCCATTCTTCCACTCCCTTCCCACTTCTCACAGAGCAACTCTTTCTTGCCTATCCATTTTGTATATTATTCCAACATAATTGACTCTCTCCTGAAATTTTATGTAGAATCTTTTTAAATGTTCTAATAATAATAAAGTTCTTATAAGTTTTATATATATATATATATATATATATATATATATATATATAATTTTCACATTTAGAAAGGTAACCTTTTTGAGTTCCTTATGATTTCTCTTTCATGTTTACCTTTTTAATGCTTCTCTTGAGTTTTGTATATAAAAGTCAATTTTCTATTTAACTCTTCTTTTCATCAGTAATGCTCAAAAGTCCTCTATTTCATTAAATATCTATTCTTTCACTTGAAAAATTATACTCATTTTTTTCTGGTTAAATTGTTTTTGATTGTGATTCCAGATCTTTTGTTTTCCAGAATATCTTATTTATGTTCTCCACCTTTTTAACATGATAGCCATTAGATTCTGTGTTATCCTGACTGTGGATCCATGATACTTGAATTGCTTCTTTCTGGTTGCTTGAAGCATTTTCTCTTTGACTTGAGATCCCTGTAATCAGTCTATAATATTACTGGGAGTTTTATTTTTGAGATCTCTTAAGGTTAATGATTGTTTGATTTTTTCAATTTGTATTTTACCCTCTTGTTCTAGGACATGGAACAGTTTTCCTTGCTATCTTTTGAAATATGTTTACACCTCTTTGGCTTTTTTTTAAATAAAGCTTTTTATTTTCAAAATACATGCATAGTTTTCAACATTTACCATTGCAAAACCTTGTTTTCCAAAATTTTTTCCTCTCACTTCCTCCACCCCTTTCTTTAGACAACAAGTAATCCAATATATGTTAAACGTGTAATTCTATACATATTTCCACTATTATTATGCTGCACAAGAAAAATCAGGTCAAAAAGGAAAAAAAAATGAGAAAGAAAAAATGCAAGCAAACAACAACAGCAAAAGTGAAAATACTGTGTTGTATTTTCCACTCAGTAAATACACTCAGATCCCACAATCCATCACAAGATCATTGGAATTGTAGGCTCTTTCTTTAATCAAGGATTTCAGGTAGTACAATTGTTCTTAAATTATCTCTCCATCTATTTCTAGGACAGTTTTTTTTTGATGAGCTATTTCACATTTTTTTTCTATTTTCTCATTCTTTTGACTTTGTTTTTACTGTTTATTGATGTCATTAGCTTCCACTTGTCCAATTCTAATTTTTAATGAATTATTTTATTTTGTTACCTGTTATACCACTTTTCCCATTTGACCAATTCTGTTTTTAAGAAGTTATTTTCTTCATGTTTTGCTTCTTTAACCAAGCTGTTGTCTTTTCATAATTTTCTTCCTTGCTTTCTTTTTAAACAATTTTTTTTTCAATCATTATTATTTGATTTTGAAAAGAAAATCTAGCTCTTTCAGGAATTCTTGCTGTAAATTATGTCCAATTCACATTTTTTCTCTTTTAAGGCTTTGCATTGTTTTTTTCTCTGAGTTTGTGTCTTGATCTTCCCTGTTATCACAGTAGGTTTTTTTTTTAATTTTCAGGTTTTTTTATTTTGCTTATTTTCCACCCTATTTCTTGATTTTGAAACTTATATTAAAATTGTGCTCTGTTCCTAGCATTGAAATTGGTGCATTGAAATAAGTTTCAGAATTTTTTACACTACTATTTTCAGAGCTAGTTTTGAATGTTTCGAAGTTTTCAGGATTTCCAAGGTGGGGTGATCAAGGAAAAAATGTAATCAATGATCTTGTTTGTGGTCACTGTTTTCTTGGTCTACACTCCAATATTTACCTAGAAAGATTCCCTGCTCCCTTGAATCAGAGATAATACTGTTCCTTAGGGCTCTGGCTCTCTCTTAACTAAAAGTGTTGACCCCCCATCCTTGAATTATGACCTCCAAGTGGGCATAAAGAATGGATTTGGCAAATGACATCTTGTCCTTTAACAGTGCTAGCAAAGAGGTTCCCTGTAATCTTTTTCTAACCAATTACCAGATTTCCTTACATTCTCCTCTCTTTCTCTCTCTCACTCCTGAAGTTGCTATTGCTTCTGTTGCCCCCTATAGTCCCACCACTAATGTTTCATCCACATGGGCTGTGGGCCAGACTCCATTCCTGTGTCACAGATATTTCTTTCCAACCTCCTAAATTATATTGGACTGGAAGAAGAGCTTACTCTGACCTTATGTTGGCTCTGCCACTCCAGAATTAAATTTGATTTAAAATTAAATTTGAAGTATTATTTTAAAATTTTTTGGAAAGGAATAATGGTAGGGATTGACTGAGTGTTTTTTTCTACTCCCAATAAATGTTAATTAGTTAATTTTACCAATGATGGATCTGAAGCTCCAGAGAATTCATACACGTAAAACCCCATATTTTCTGAATCCAGAGCCAGCCTACTTTCCACCAAGCTGCTAATTCTCTTTGCCCCTCAAATTTAGAGCCCTAAAATAATTTTATATTTATCTCTCTTATATGTTAATGAGAACTGAATTTATATTGTAGCTATTATATTTATTTCTATGAAGCTTTTCAGATCAAGAGCAAATGAACTGATGATAGATGTCAAATTAACTTGGAGATTTATGCAAACTGCAGCAGAAAGTCTGCTCCCAGTGACTGTTTATAAGGCAATATGTGAAAGGTTTTCTGGATTGTTCCAAGTATGACATAAACTTGGCTGGTTAGTACTTTGAGGTAGTCATTCAGTACACAGATCTTGGAAGGGTGCTGCAGATGGGCAAGGAGCTGGGTTCAGGACTGAATCGGTGGAAAAAAGGGGGCTGGAGCACACTTAGAGGATTCTATAACACTTTCAAGGATTCCTGATCTGCTCCCCACCAACAATACTATTTTTTGACACAGTAAAAAATTTCCCTGTGATCCTATATGATTATGAATCATGAAGTAAGGGAGCCATGGTGGCGGAGATCAGACAGGAGTCTCTGTAACCTCCTCTAACCTTCCCTCAAACCAACAACATATGAAGCCTCTAGACTGATTTTGAAGCAAAAAAATCCACAATATCTGGAGGACAACACGATTCTAGAAGAAGATACTCTGGAAGAACTTCAAAACAGGTCTGTTTTAATTGGGCAGGGGGGTGGTCTGCTGAACCCAGACTGCAGCACAGGGAGACCAGGGCAGGGAGCTGGAACAGGAGTCGGAACAGGAGTGGGAGCGTTGTGCTTTTCACACACCTGGGAGTCTTTTGGGGGCCTCTTGGGCCAATCTGTCCTGATTGTGGGCAGGTGGTTTGGAGGATTTTCCTTTTGTGGGGGGTAGATTGTGAACCAATGAACCCCTGATGGGCATCGGACCTAGCTGCCATTACACAGCACCCTAGGGTGATCAATCAATCAGCAGGACTGATCAGCACCAGAAATAATTCAATCAGCAGAACTGCCCAGTACCTGAAATAATTCAATCAGCAGAACTGCCCCAGGGTGAACTAAAGCAGAACTGCCCAGCACCTGACATAATTCAATCAGCAGAACTGCCCAGTTCCTGAAATAACTCAATAAGCAGAACTGCCCCAGGGAAAATTAAAACATCTGTCCCACCTTTGCCTTAAACAGACCTCACACCTTAAAAAATGAATAAAAAACCAAAAAGAGCTCTCACCATAGACAACTTTTATGGAGAGAGGGAAGAACAGACCTCAAATCCTGAGGCCCCTAAAGGTAAAGCAACTCCAGAAAAAGCTCCAAAGAGAGACATAAACTGGTCTCCATGTCACAAGGCTTTCTTTGAAGATTGCATAAAAAATCTTAAAAGAGAGTTAGAAGAAACATGGGGAAATGAAATGAGATCACTGCAAAATAAAATAGAAAAAATGGAAAAAGAATGCAATGAACAAAAAATGTAAATGGTCAATTGCAAAAGGAACTAAAAACAGTAATTGAAGAAAATAAGACATTAAAAATTAGAATCGAACAATTGGAAATGAATGACTCATCAAGACTTCAAGAATCAGTCAAACAAAAACAAAAAAATGAAAAGATAGAGAAAAACATGAAATATCTCCTAGGAAATACAACTGACCTGGAAAATAGATCTAGGAGAGACAATCTAAGGATTATAGGGCTTCCTGAAAGCTATGATTGAAAAAAAGAATCTAGACACTATTTTCCAGGAAATCATAAAAGAAAACTGCCCTGATATTTTAGACCCAGAAGGCAAAATACTCCTTGAAACAATCCACCGATAACCTCCTGAAAGAAACCCAAAAATTAAGTCCCCCAGAAATATCGTGGCTAAATTCCAGAACTATCATACCAAGGAAAAGATATTATGAGAAGCCAGAAAGAAACAATTTAAATATCGTGGAGCCACAATTAGGATCACACAGGATCTAGCAGCTTCTACTTTGAAGGATCGAAGGGCCTGGAATCAGATATTCCGAAGGGCAAAGGAACTTGGATTACAGCCAAGAATAAGTTATCCAGCTAGAATGAGCATTATCTTCCAGAGAAGAAGATACTCATTCAATGATATAGGAGAATTTCACCTATTTCTACTGAAAAGACCAGAAATGAACAAAAAATTTGATCTACAAACACAGAACACAAGAGAAACATAAAAAAGTAACAAGAAAAAAACATCTCTTGAGAACTATATTTATGTTATAGATACTTATAGAATGAGGGTTGATTTTATGAATCCATTATTACATTATGGTTATGATATGATTACTGTGATTTTATGATTATTATGATATGATTATTGTGATTTTATGATTATTATGATATGATAAACTGAAAAAGAAATTAGAGGGAGAAAAGTGATAACACTGGAAGAAGAGGAAAAGGAGGTAAAATAAGGGAAATTACATCACATGTAGAGGCAAAGAAAACCTATAATGATTGAGGGGAAAAAAGGGAGGGGAATGAGATTTGGGTTAATCTCCATCTCATCAGATTTGGCTCTGAGGGAATAATAGATGTATTTATAAGGAAACAGGAGGGAAAGGGGGAAAAAGGGGGTGGGTGGGGCTCTAAATGGGAAGGATTGTTTGAGGGAAGTGGATATCAAAAGCAAAATAGTAGGAAGGAGGGAAAGGGGAAAAGAAAGAGAAAAGCATAAGCTAGGGTAAATAAGATGGCAGGAAATACAGAATTAGTTATTTTAACTGTGAATGTGAATGGAATGAACTCTCCCTTAAAGCAGAAGCAGATAGCAGAGTGGATTAAAAACCAGAATCCAACAATATGTTGTATACAAGAAACACATCTAAAACATAGAGATACATACAGGGTGAAGGTAAAAGGCTGGAGCAGAATCTATTATGCTTCAGGTGAACAAAAAAAAGCAGGGGTAGCAATCCTGATCTCAGACCAAGTAAAAGCAAAGATAGACTT
>JAJPUD010000181.1:0-17283 GCA_023553655.1 Myrmecobius fasciatus
TGAAACAAACAACTGAGGTGCAGGGTAAAGCTCCACTTAAAAAGGTTTTGTCCTGGTCTTTTTATTTTCAGAATGCAATAAAAAATCTCAAGTTTGAGAAAAACTCGGACAATCTTTGGTGGTTTGTTGGAAGCAAAACTCCTAAAGAGCACTAGTAACATTTAACACCCTGGTACCCATTGCCCAAAGACCAATTATGTTATGTTTTACCCTTCCCCTTTAATGGAATTTAGAGCTGTTTAAGCTTTTTTCCAATGGCTGTGGTCACCAATGATGTTCCCTCAGTTATATTGGGGTCCTTTGTACCCCTGTTCCATTTAACTACTACTGATTCCTTTTTACAAAGGAATATGTACTTCAAAGATATATTAGCAAATATACCAAAATCCACTAACATGTGGAAAATATAATCTCCATTCCCCATATCACTTCAATCTCTAAAGAGGGGGAAAAGATTAGGTTCTTTTTAAAATTCTTGTTCTATACAAGAATTAGCTCAATTCTTGTATAGCACAGTTCCTGTTCTAAGTTTCATTTTGAACTCAAGTCTCTGGCAGCTGGGCTTTCCTGCCAGACTGTTTTGACTGCAACATCCTACCTGAAATCCTAGCTCCAAGGTCAGTATGGCTTGAACTCTTGGTCCAGTGAAGACACCTTCTTAAAATGATATTTTAAAATGCATGATTTAAAAAAAACAAGATTATAAGATAAATAAATAAAATTATAATAATGATGTACTTTCTTTGAACCTGTCCAAATTCAGGGACCAAATGAAATCTATCCAGATTAAGAGCACTTGCCTAAGAAATAAAACTATTTTGTCTTAGAAAGACCTATATTAGATAAGGCTCTGAGGAATTATAGGTTTTCTTATAGAAAAAGAAAAAGCTAAGAGCTTTATAGAACAAATTCTATTACCATGAGATATATTAACATTGCATCATTTTTCCATTTTGTTTTAAGCCTCCATTTTGTGATTGAGATGTTTTGAGTAAATTGTTTTTCTTTAAATTATATTTTAAAAATAAGGTAAGTACCTGTTTGTATAATATAGTAAATAAAATATGTATACTATTAAATAATTGATAAAAAAAATACAGACCCTCTAATAAGACAATCAATGATATAAACAAAAGTATCAGTAATTCCAAAATAAACTACCAGTCAAATTATGTAGCAAACAAGAAGAAGAAATACACATAGCTAAAAGTATTAAAAATGTACTTGAAGGCCTTGCCATCAGCCTGTGCTTAAGTCACAACTTGGGCTAGTTCCTGTACAGGAGACTCAAACAGACATACTGACTTAAGGGCAGGGTTAATTGATGGATATTTGCTAAATGAATCTCCTAGGAAGGAGATTCAAGGTCTCTGGCTGAGCAGAAAGGAAGATCGCTTGAGTATAGAAAGAAAAGAGACAATTGAAATTGATAAAATATCAGTAGGGATCTATTTGTACACTTGGATTAATAAAGTTTGATTACATACATTAAGAAGTATAAATCCAATTAATATTTCCATCTACTAGTTATCATAAATAATAGTAAGTAGACTATATATGAAGGCACCATATATTATAGATTTTTTCTTAGTATGATCAATACTGGTTGCCTTTGATTTGAACTAATTATGTCTTCTGTCTGACTAGTAAAAATAAATATATTGGTGAAACCTCATTAACTATGGTCTTGAATGAATGCAGATTCATAGAGTACTTTGAACCTAGGGTAACTTGTCTGAGAGAACCTATATATAATTTGTGGGATAGGGAACATGAGGTGCTACATATCTGTAAAAATGACTACAAATATTCAGATGAAAATAACGCCAAAGGACAACTAAAACAAGATTTTAAGCAATGGTCAATACTGATCCCAGAAAATAGATCAGGAAGTGCACCTCCCTTCTCTTACCAGGGAAGTCAACATTGCACATACAACCAGACATAATCTTGGTGTTCATTGGCTTAGTTTAATTGTTTTTTCTTTGTGATATAAGAAGATGTCATTGGGGAGAGTGAGATCAAGATGCTATGTAAAAAACAGGAAGTTTTAATAATTTTTTTTAAGGTTGAAGCACTTCTTGTCTTCGTGAAACATGAATTCTAGAAAGGTAAAATGATATATATACACAGAAAACTTTAATAGACTTTGGTATGAAAGAAGTAACATGGCATAATGAATAGAGCACCAATCTGGGATTCAGAAAAGGCCTGACATACCAGCATATCATGAGCAAGTCATTTAACCTTCTTAATGCCTGGGATAACCTTCTAAGTATATATTAATGATGAGTTGCTTTCCAATATGATGAAAAGACCATACCCATCCAGAGAGATTATAGAGATGAATGTGGATCACAGAATAATATTTTCACCTTTTTTTGGTTGTTGTTTTTTGTTAGTTTGTTTGTTTCTCACTTTTGATCAGATTTTTCTTGCACAGCATAATATATGTAAAAAAATGTTTAGAAGAATTGAACATGTTTAACCTACATTGAAATACTTACTGTCTAGGGGAAGGGGACAGAAAGGGAGAGAGAGAAATTTGGAACACAAAGTTTTGCAATGGTAAATGTTGAAAATTAACTTTGCCTGAATTTTGAAAAATAAAAAAGCTATTATTATTTTTTAATAAAAGAAAAAAAGATGAGTTGTTGATCTGCTTTGGTCAATGGAGTTTCCACCTTGGGAATATCCCATATTGATTAAATAATATGAGTAGACCTAAAAAAGGTTTTTTCCCCAAAATAATTGTCAAAAATTTATGTGCTATTTCAAAATATCATGTAGTATTTGAAAAGGAAACAATAACTTTCATCATGTGGGACAAAGAAAATGGTCATGGATAATGTGACATTTAAGTTAGTTTTTAAAGGACTGGCAAGAATTTAAGTGAAAAGGGGAGAAAGGATAATACAAGTACAGAGAGCAATGTGAGTAAAGAAGTGAGAGCACAATACCCTTTGACCCAGCAGTGTTTCTACTGGCCCTTTATCCCAAAGAGATCTTAAAGGAAGGAAAGGGACCCACATGGGCAAGAATGTTTGTGGCAGCCCTTTTTGTAGTGGCTAGAAACTGGAAACTGAATGGATGCCCATCAATTGGAGAATGGCTGAATAAATTATGGCATATGAATGTTATGGAATATTATTGTTCTGTAAGAAATGACCAGCAGGATGATTTCAGAGAGGCCTGGAGGGACTTCCATGAACTGATGCTCAGTGAAATGAGCAGAACCAGGAGATCATTATACACAGCAACAACAATACTATATGACGATCAGTTCTGATGAACATGGCTCTCTTCAACAATGATGTGATTCAAACCAATTCCTATCCAGAGATAGGCCTGAGGGAACTGAGTGTGGACCACAACATAGCATTTTCACACTCTCTATTGATGTTTGCTTGCATTATGTTTTCCTTTTCAGGTTTTTTTTTTTTTTCTTGTAGATCTGATTTCTCTTGTACAGCAAGAAAACTGTATAAATATATATACACATTAAATCTGTCAAATATTTTAACATAATTAACATGTATTAGACTTCCTGCCATCTAGGGGAGGGGATGGGGGGAAGGAGGGAAAAATTTGTAACAGAAAGCTTTGCAAGGGTCAATCTTGAAAAATTACCCATGCATATTTTTTTTCAAATAAAAAGCTTTAATTAAAAAAAGAAGAAGTGAGAGCACAGGGAGTGGTGAAGGACAGAGAACAATAATAGGAAAGTCACAGCATGATCAAGCTAGAGCTGGAAGTCTCCTTAAAGGTCATCTCTTTCAAGCCTCTCTTTTAACAGATAAGAAAAAGAGAGTGCAGATCTCCCAAAATCACCCGGGTAGCAATTCTCAAAGGCAGTTTTAAAAATTCAACACTTTCAGTAGGGTCACAATGAAGTATAAAGTGTACTGAGCAGAGTAATGGGTAAAAAAAACTGGAAAGGGAGTATGGGACCAGATTGTAGAGACCCTTGAAGGACAGGCAAAGGAAATTGAACTTTCCTTAGTAATAGGGAGTGTTGAGTAATAGGGAGCAAATTGGAACTAGATCCAAAAATTTAGTAAAGGGTGTTTCCTGTCTACCCCAGCAGTAACACTACAGATAGATATTTTCCAACAGAAGTGAAAAATGATAAAATCTATGTATATGAAAGATAATTTTCAGATATGGAAAAGATGGATGTAGAAAGGTAAGTTAGGAATCCATTGCCATAATTAAGGTGACTAATAATAGAGAAAGAGTATATGGATATGAGACATATTATGGATAAGACATGTATACATATAACTTCATTATACATTAGAAAATGATGGCATACAGGAATTACTTTTAGTTGATAATATCAAGGAATATATCACAGAAGAAATGGAAGTTGTATTGAGCCTTGAATGAGAAGAAAGAAGTAGCTGAGTCAAAATGGCACAATAAGTCAGGAATCCTAGAACCAAAGGGAAAAATAATAAATGAAAGAGTCCAACAATCACCTCCTGAAAGAGATCCATAAATAAACTCTCAGGAATTTTGTAGCCAAATTCCCTGTAGTCAGGGGAAAAGTATTGCAAGTAGCCAGAAAGACACAATTCAAATATTGTGGAGCAACAATCCAGGTTTAGCAATTTTTACATTAATGGATTGAAGATCTGGGAACAGTATATTCCAAAGGGCTAGGATTACAATCAAGAATCATCTACCCAATGAAAATGAGCAAATTGTTTGGAGGGGGAAAATAGATATTCAATGAAATAAAGAACTTTCAAGCATTTGCAATAAAAAGACCAGAGCTGAACCAAAACTTTTCTTTCTAAACAGAAGACTAAAGAGAAGCATAAAAAAGGTACAGGGAAGAGAAAACATAAGGGATTCAATAAGACTAAACTGTTTACATCCTTACATAAGAAGGTACTTGTAATTGAAGAACTATATTCCTTTTAGAGCAGTTAGAAAGAGTTTGCATACAGAGAGGATGGGGTTATAAATTGACTTTGATGGAATAATATTTTTTTAAAAAACAAAATTAAGGGATGAAAAAGAGGATTGCACTGGGAGAAGAAAGAAAGGAGAGGTAAAATGGGATAGATTATCTCACTGGAAGAGACATAGAAAATCTATTATGACGGAAAGACCTAGGTTCTGACCTTTCTTGCTCTAGAGAACTCTAATCCTAGAGAAAATGTGACTTCCTACACCTTGGGCCTATTATTGCTGGAGTAGACAGCACTCCATCTTATAGATTTTTTGAGAAAACTTCATCTGGTCTCATTCAACAGGAACAGATTAGGTATAAATCATACAAAAGGAAACACACCTAGTAACCTAGTATAAACCCAAAGACCTCAACTACAACCAAATAATGTTGAGAAAACTAGAGAAAGATCTGAAAGAAATTAGGGTGGAAAGATACCTCATATCAGATATCAAGATAAGCTCCTACTATATACATGACTTCAGATATAAAGGATACCCAATAACTTGCCTTTCAGATCAATAGATAGGGAAAGAGTTCATGATCAAATGAAGAGTCGAGATCGCAGAAAGTAAATTGGATAATTCTAATAACTCAAAATTCTCACAAATTTGCATAAGTAAGACCAATCCAACTAAGATTAAAAGAGAAATGATTAATTGGGGGAAAGTTAAATTTACAATAATTTATTTTTGGATAAAGGTCTCATTTCCAAGATTATCAAGAACTGATTTAAAACTATAAGAATAAGAGCCATTTTCTAATTAATAAATCTTCAAAGGATATGGTAGTTTTCAAAGGAAAAAATCTAACCTTTCAATGGCTATATGAAAAAATGTTCTAAAGCACTAATAATTAGAGAAATACAAATGAAAACACCTCTGGAATTGGCAGAGCTGAACAAAAAACGAAATGACAAATACTGGGAGAACAATTTGAAAATAGGGATATTAATGCACCGTTGGTAGAATTATGAACTAAACTAGTCCAACAATTGTACAAAGCAAATTGGAACTAGATCCAAAAATTTAGTAAAGGGTGTTTCCTGTCTACCCCAGCAGTAACACTACAAATAACTGCAAAAGATCTAAGAAATATGAAAAGGACCCACGTGGATAAAAAAAAAAATCTTTATAAGCTTCTTTTGTAGGGTAAAAGATGTAGAAATTAAAGTAGTACCCATCAATAAAGGAATGACTTAACAAATTATAATATATGAATGTAATGAAAAGTTATTATGTCAAAAGAAATGGTAAAAGGGACAATTTCAGAAAACCTGGGAAATGTTGCTTGAACTTATACAGAATTAAATTATCAGAACCAAGAAATCAATTTATTTTTAAAAATCATAAAAACAAGCAATTTTGAAAGATTTGATTAATATAAGGGACAATTCCAATTCCAACAGCAAAGAAGAAGATGCTACCTAACTCCTAACAGGTAGATGATGGACTCAATATACAAAATGAAGATTTTAAATGTACCCAATGTAGAAATTTCTTTTACTTGGCTTGGCTTATTTGTAAAAAGAGTTTTTTTTTTTCTTTTTCTTGATTCTAAACAGAGATGGAGGAGGCAGACAGAAAAGTTATAAAATAAGTGCTTGTTAACTAAAATATTTTATTTGAAAAAATAATAAAAACTGAGAAGCTGAAAAATTTATTATGACTCAGACTAATCTTAAAAAGGCTAGTCTATGATATAGGAAAAAAGAGACAAGATTAAAAGAGATAAACTACATTATTCTTAAAAGAATGATATACAATTAGACAATACTATATTTAATATATATGCAGTGCCTGTTATAGCACCCAAGTTGCCACTTGGCATCCAAAAATTCTGAAGTCTGCCATTAAAACTGTCATTAAGGCTCTGAATATCTAGCTCAGGATTGCCTTGCCTAGGATCAGGGAAAAAACACACAAAGTCAAAAAACTAAAAGACATAAAAATCAGAGACTCTTCTAGGCCATTACATAGGCTCTTTACCACATGCATTCAGTTTCAGAAGTGGGGAAGAATATCTAGGGTTCTGAGTTCCACAGGGACTCCTCAGCTATATTGTCCTGAAAGAAAGTGTGCCTTATTTATACATGCATGTATGTGTGTGGAGGAAGGGAGACAGAGAGTAAGAGAGGAACACACACACATACACATAGAATATCACAGTTCAGTTTACAAATGAAAGTGGGGGCAGCCTCTCTTTTAAAATGTTTTAAACTGATGCATTATTCTCCATTCCTCTGTGTTGCCCAATTCCAAAAATGTCTTAGGACTTCTGGAGGAAGAAGTGCTGTCTTTTCAATGACATCCCAATGCCTTATGCAAAGAGTCACAACAAAATCTAGCTGGTGCATTTTTCAGGGGCCTCTCAATGCCATGTAAAAAATCTCATTCAGTTCAATGAGCAGTTGTTAGACAATCTAAAATTCCAAGACCTTAGGCAAGGAATACTATTCAACAGGCTGGCTGTACTTATCTTCAACTATAAGATAACTAGGGACAACCAAACATACCAACATATATAAATGGTTCCAGCTAGGGATAGCCTAATTATACAGCACATCTGCCAATATTCCATTCAGTATGGATGCTCTCTCTGATGCTCAGAAAGAGTGCTTGTCATTTTTTCTCAGGGGCTGCTGGATATTTGTCTATGTATACATAATTATATGCACACATAGGCCCATTATTCCTATAAATACTGTTTGGAGCTTGAATTATATGTTTGGATTCAAAATATGGACCAATATGTTTTCACATAATTCAAGGAGTATGACAAATGTAATATATCATGTTTAGTGATTCCTCTTCTAAAGGGATAAGGGGAAAGTTCCTATAGCATTTTTCATAAATTTCCAAAAAGTGAGGGCATGAAAAATTTCCTCTTAAGTCTGCTATATTTCAAGTAGGATTACCTACCTCAAAAAAAGGCAATCAAAATTATTCATACACAAATTTCACTGCAAGGTCTCTTAAGATACAAAAATATTATATTTAAATTATAGATACTTTCTCAAAACTTGGAGTGGGTCTTCTTTTAAAAGTCTTCCTCTAACCCATTAAGTGACTCTATCATTAGTCATCCAAACCTTTCTGATCGGAGGAGTGGAGCCAAGATGGTGGAGAATAGACAGGACATTATCTAAATTCTTCCCAGTTTCCCTCTGAATCAATCAAATCAAGACTCTGAATGGATTTCGGAGTGACAGAACTCACAAACGTTGAGTATAATAAGTTTTCAATGTAAGATATCTTGGAAGAACTTCAGGAAAGATCTGTTTCAAATAGCCAGGAAGAAATGTGGCCCAGTGTAGATAGGCTTGGTGTAGAGAGGCAGGGGAATCCAGTGGCAATCTCTAAGCCAAAATCCAGCAGCATTGGCTACTCTGTCCTATTTCAGAAAGGCAATGGATCAGCAGACCAGTTACGAGACCTTCAATACAACACAGAAGGCAAATTGTGAGCCCCCCAATCCTAGCATGTTATAAAAGGCCCCTGTCCCCCCTGCAAAAGCAGACAGGGACAATCTCCCCTGTGCTTTAGGAGCAGAGCTCAACTTTTAAAAATGAGCAAATAAACAAAAAAGAGTTCTTACTATAAAAAGTTTCTAAGCAGACAGGAAAGATCATAACACAAACCCAGAAAGGACAGCAAAGGCAACATGCCTTCAGGTGAAGTCTCAAAGAGGGATATGCATTGTTCTCTGTTCTCTTTCAGAAGAGTTTGAAAAGGATCTTAAAAAGAGAGATAGAAGAAATATGGGGAAAAGAAATGAGAACTATGCAGGAGAATTATGGAAGGGGGGGAAACCAACAGTTTGGAAAAGGAAACACAGAAATTGACTGAAGAACACAATTCCTTAAAAAATAAATTCAATGAAATGGAAAAAAAATTTTTTAAATAAATTTGGTGAAATGCAAAACTATGTACTGGGCTATAAAAACCTCATAAGGAAATACAGAAAATTAAAAATTTTAAGTTGACCAAAACACAATAAAAATTGTAATGAATAAGGAACCTTTTTTTCTAAAAAGTATTACACTTAATAAATTTATCTCCTTCAAAAAATAATCCATGAATGACTGATTTAGATGTAGATGATTTCAAATGTTATTTCATATGAAAACCTTATAGACATAGAGAAAAAGCAATCCTCAGAAGAAAATAGTTTCAAAAAGAAAAGAGAGAACAAAAATGTCAATCAACTGAACATAACAATAGCAACAATAACAAGAACAAAAAAATTTAAAACAAAAATAGAATTAATGAAAAGTTAAAGAAGAAATCAACAAAACAAGACAACAAAAGAGAATATATAAATAAAAGTAGGAACTGATTTTTAAATATCTAATAAAAAAATTGGTTAACCTAATTTTTAAAAAGAAAGAAAATCATATGATGAGAAATAAAGGAAAGTGTTAGAAACTATTTGATGCAATTGCATTTCAGTAAAACATAAATGAAATGGATGAATATTTATAGAAAATATGAAATACTAAGATTAACAGAATGAGAAATAAATAATTTTAAAACATCAAATTATATATAGAAGTAGGGAAAACTATAAATGAACTACAAAAGAAAAAAATCTAGGTCCAGATAAATTTACAAATGAATTATTACAAACATTAAAAGAAAATTAACTCAATTATGACATAAATTCCTTGCAAAAATAGACAAAGAAAGAATCCTACCAAACTCTTTCTATAAGACAAATATAGTCTTGATACAAAAGCCAGGAAGGCATAAAGAACAAAAAAAGAATAAACATGTCTTTAATGAATATTGATGAAAAAATTGAAAGAGATATTAGCAAAGAAACTACAAAATAGTAAAATAATGATATACAATGATCATATTGTTTTTATATTATGAAAACTATGAATATAAAAATTGGAATTGACCTATATTTAATTTTATAGGGAACTCATAAGTAAAGAAATCCATTCTACTGATGAAAGTTGACACCTTTTTATGCAACTTATAGTTTAAGAAATTTTCCTTGAGCACTAAAAAGTTAAGTGGCTTGCCTGGGTTCACATATCCAGTAGGTGTCAGAGGAAAGATTCAAATTTAGCTAGTCTTGAGGCCTACTTTGAAAAGTCCACCATACTATGCTGTCCATTGTCTGTAAACTATAAACCATATTAATAACAAAAACTAACCCTTTCATTAACCCAATCCCCTGATCCTCTAAACTGAGAACCTTGCCTCATATTTTACAGGAAAAAAAAATTGAGGCCATTAATCATGAAATTCCCTCTTTCCCTTCTTAATCCAGTATCACTCAGAAGCTTCTGCCACTATATCCTCCCTCTTCCATCTCACTTGAAGAGGCGACCTTACTCCTTACTTAGACCAAGACTTCACCTACACCAAGTATCTCATTCCTGCCCACCTTCTCAAATAGATTGCTTCCTCTAATATTCTTCACTCTATCAGTTATCTTCAATCTCTCCCTAACTGCTGACTCCTCTTTTACTCACATATCCATGTCTCTCATTCTGAAAAATATCTCACTTGATGCTCCCATCCCTACTAATCATCGTTCTGCCCTTTTTGGCCAAATTTATCAAAAAGGTTGTGTAAATTAAGTGCCTCCACTGTCTCTCTTCTCACTTCTTATTTTTTTTAAGTAATTTCATTCTACCTGACTCTTCATAACCCCATTTAAGGTGTTCTTGGCAAAGATAATGGAGTAGTTTGCCACTCCTTCTCCAGCTCATTTTACAGATGAGGAAACTAAGGCAAACAATTGACTTTCCTAGAGTAACACAGCTAGTATGTATCTGAGATTGGATTTGAACTCAGATCTTCCTGACTTTAGGAACTGTATTCTATCCATCATGCCATCTAGCTCCCCTGGCTGCTCACTTCTTTACTCCTTTACAATTGACTTCCAACCTCTTCCTCCCACTAAAACTGCTCTCTTCAAAGTTTCCAATGATCTCTCTGTTTCTGTCTCTGTCACACACACATTTTTTAAAATTTGCTTTGGTTTTTGGAGACTGATTTTTGGATGTGACTTGCCCAGGGTCACATAGGTAGTAAGTGTCTGAGGCTGTGTTTGAACTCAGGTCCTCCTGACTCCAGGGTTTGTGCTCTATCCGGTGCATCACCAATGATCTCTTCATTGCCACTTCCAAAGGCCTTTTCTCAATCCTCATTTTTTTTGACTTCTCAGTAGCCCTTGGTACTGCTGATGACCCTCTGCTTCTTGATAATGGCTTCTCTCTAGGTTTTCAGGACAGTACTCTCTCCTACCTTACCACTCCCTCTCAATCTCCTTTAATGGATCCTCATTCAGGTCATGCTCATTAAACATGGATATCTCACAAAGTGAAACACTATATTTCTTGGCTCTAGGAATTTTCTCTGTCCTTCTTGCCTAGAATGTCCATCCCTCTTTGCCTTCATCTTTGCCTATTGGCTTCCCTGGCAACCTTCAAAGGAAGCCTTTTTTTAATTCTAGTGCCTTCCTCAATTAATTCTTTCCCATTTTTCCTGTTTATAGCTTTTTTGTATATATTTGTTATAATGTTGTCTCCCTCGTTAGATTATGAACTCTTTCAGGGCAGGAAGTGCTTTTTGCTTCTGTTTGTATCTTCAGCATTCAGTGTCTGGCACACAGTGGGTACTTAATAAGTGTTTATCGATGAATTACATCGAAATATGCAGAAAAAGTTATTGAAAGAAATATTATGTCCCTTTATGCTTAAAAAAATTAAACATCATAGGAATAAATAAGCCACTCCTTATTAGAACAAATATTACCTATTTATAAATATTACATACTTAAGGTCAAGAGCTAACATCTGTAAGGAGGAAGACCTTTCCAAGAGTAAAGCAAAGATGTTCATTGTCACCACTATCATTTGATATGGTGCTAGAAATTGTCCTCCTCAAGTAGAATATAACCTCAAGGGAAAGAGCTGTCTTGAATACTTGTATTTCCAATGTTTTACAAAATGTTTGGCATAGAATCAGTACTCAATAAATATTATGTCAATCTATATCTATCTCTGACTCTGTGATTTTTTTCACACAGCTAATGTGATGTTGAAATATTTAAATGTGTTTTGTATCATTTATTACATTTCAGTAAATTCTATACTCAGAAACATTCATTTTTTTTCAGTTCATGAGACTAGGAGTTTGCAGGGTAGAGGGAGGGAAAAAAGAAAGACAAAGGAAGAAGAGGAGAAAGACAAAGTTCATGGGAAAATATTGGTTTCTTCATTTATTTGCAAACTTTATGAATTATTTTTACTTTATAAACTATAAATTGCACTCAGATGTAATTGATTAATAATTAATGAAAGAGATTATGCAATTCTACTAATATATAGAAATATCAATTCATATTCTCTGGTGGCTTTAGAATCCAGAATATAATTTTTTTTTAAATGAGTCTGTAGCAGGTAGAGAAGGTAAAGATAGGTAACATGTGGGATCATTATCCCTAAAACTTTATTAAATCCATGCTGTAGCTAGTATTGTGCTTGAATTCTTTCCAATATAGAAACTGCTGTAGTTCGTGCTCTACTAACATAGAATTAAGGATTTCAAGGTTAACTGCGCAATATGACAAGACACTAAATTTAGGCCATAATACAAGTTAGAATATGCCTAAGTACTTAAGAAGGGTCAAGGAATGAAAAAAATTAGTCAGGAATACTGATAAGCAATAAATAGTTATATGTTACAGTTATATTTCATAGTCTAAAATACAAAATAGAAAAATTTCCAATAAAATGTCTTCAACATGTACTCTGTGCTCTTCCTTTCATGGGTACCATGAGCTTGCACCCATATAGCTTAGGATGTAGATGAAGCTTTTCACAAAAAAAAAAATCTAAAATATACTAGTAAAATTTAGCCCTTGAAGCTCTCTCTTGGGAATATTTCATGCCTAAAAGATCTATAGGGAGCTTATGTGAAGCAGCTAGTTAGCACAGTGGATAGAGTGTCTGATATGGAGTCAGGAAAATCAGAGTTCAAATCTGGCCTCAGACACGATATCTGTATGACCCTGGACAAGTCATTTAATTCTTGCCTCAGTTTCTTCATCTGTAAAATGAACTAGAGAATGAAATGGCAAACCACTTTAGTATCTTTGCCAAGAAAAACCCAAATGGGGTCATGAAAAGTCGGGCATGACTGAAGTTACAAAACAGCAAAAGAAAGCAGGGCCTACTTTGGGCAATATGATGAAGTAGTTCACCTTTGATATATACTCAATCAGCAGAACTTTTTCATTTATCTCATTTTCAAGCACTATTTTAAAAATACCTTCTTTTTATCAGTGTCTTTATTTACTACGAGTAGAGTAACATTGTGTAGAAACAGCCATATTTTAATACTTGTATGGGAGAATGTTTCAATAAATGTGATTGTATTAGAAAGAGATGTAGTAGACCACCACAGCTCTCTACTTTCTCATTACTAATTCTCTGCTTGTTTGGTATCTAGCAATATTTGATGCGGTTGCAGTCAGTGCTAAATTGTCCTCATTAAAATCCCTCTCCTTATAAACTCCAAGATGTAGCCACCATCTTTCTTCTCCTCTGGCTATCATCTACGTCACATAATCACCCTTTACCCAACAAATATTGACTGAGACCCTGGCAGTCACAGAACCAAACATTTTTTTTTTCAAAACTATAAGCAAAGTGGGGCAGCTAGGTGGTGCAGTGGATAGAGCACTAACCCTGAAGTCAGGAGGACCTGAGTTCAAATTTGATCTCAGACACTTAACATTCCCTAGCTGTGTGACCCTGGGCAAGTCACTTAACATCAATTGCCTCAGCAAAAAGCAAAACAACAACAACAACAACAACAAAACTATAAGCAAAGCTTAATGGGAAGCACACTGTTTCAATGATTGTTCTATAAAATAACAAAAATATAGGATGATATAGGATTGTTCTATAAAATAAAAAAAATATAGGATGATATAAATGCACATTTGAGGGATAGGAGTCCAATATTTTAATGTAGTTGACCTTAGTAGAATGTGTTTGTACAAAACATGTGCAAATTATTTTCTGCTTACTTCCAGTGGACCATATGAGACTGAGGGAGGGTGAGGGGAGAAAGTGGGACACAGACTTCTGGATATATAGGACGTATAGCTAAGAATCCCCTAATTGGCTTCTAAGCCAGAAGAGACGATTTCTCAGGAGACCTTTTAAAAGGAGACAGCTTCCAGCTAGGGTCTCTTTGCTGCTTTAGTCATTCCCCAATAAATAGTGTGACAGTTCATTCAGTGCCCTGGGAAAGAGCTTTGATTTGAATTCATTGATAGTATCTAAACACCATAGTACTCTATACATTCTATCTGTATGAACTCCATTGGTAAAAGGATATCCCTCTCCAGGATTCCTTTATACCAATTAAATCACTAGTTCAGTTTAAAAAATAAGGAGTAAGAAAGGGGATTCTCTTGCTATCCATTCATTCAACAATAAGCAGTTCCTATGTGTCAGGTATGTTCTCTAAGACAAAAACAAAATAGTCTCTGTTCTCTCTAGGAGTTTATATTCTAATCAGCAAGACAAATATATATATATATATATATATATATATATATATATATATATATATAACTTAACACCCTTTCTGGGCTACCTCCATAACTTAAAATCACACTGGCAAGTTGAGTGTTCAGGATTCAACTTATTCTATAGTTTATGGCTAATAGTCAACCAGCCAACACAATTATCTCAAAGCAAAGGCATTAATTGACATGTCATAGTAAGAGTAACTACAAAACATTCCCCGTAACTCCATAACCTCCTACAAATACATGTAGCATCAATTGGAAGAATGAGCACATATAGAGAGTACACTGGGAATACATGTATCCAACACTCCCAGTATTCTCTATCTCCAATGTCCTTTCCTTGATCACAATGTCATCATGCTTTTATTCTGAGATCACCTAGCTTGGTTCCCTAGGCCTCTTCCTTTCTGTAGCTCAGCTATTTCTCTAAATAAGAGGGTTTTTCTTCAATAGTTGGTTCCTTTTCTGCTAAAAGCTTATGCTTCTTAGGGTTTTTTCTTACCTTGAATGCCCTCTTAGAAAATTATATCTTAATTTGTTTAAAGGCCACCAGGGCCTGATCACATAGATCTGGTGATTAGCTGTCCCCTAATTCCACCAAGCCTGATTTAGGAACTTTTTTATAGGGATACTTTATACTTCATTGAAAATCTTATCACCTGGGCAGTTAATGGCACAGTGGATAGAGCACCAGCCCTTTAGTCAAAAGGACCTGAGTTCAAATCTGTTCTCAGACACTTAATATTCCCTAGCTGTGTGAGCCTGGGCAAGTAACTTAACCTCGGTTGCCTCAGCAAAAAGCAAAAAAAAAAAAAATCTCATCACCTACTTTCTGTGTCTAATCATTACAGTACTGGGCTTAAAGAACCATATCTAGATTAGATACATAAAAGGCATTTTGTTACTCTGATTTATGCATTCAGTACATATATCCATTTGGGAATCAAATTATAAGCCTTCAAGGTGATTTATAATTTCTTTTTTAGAAATAAAATTCATTTAAAAATAATCCAGATACAGTAGATTCTGGTCTTAAATGGTATTTGTTAGTAGTTTTGAACATTTATAATGTAAACAATGTAGATGACAACAGTCTGATTTAAGTGAAAAGCAGCTTTTATTTTCCATTCTGTATGTAAAGTAGACTTGTTTTTTTCTTTTGAGATATTGACATATAATTTCTAATATCTTTAAACTATAAACAAAAGAAAACAAATGGAATAAGAACATAGGCCTTAGCTTCCATGGTGATTTTAGCTCTTTTTATATAATAATAATCATGATGCTATTTTTCAACAATGAATATATACATATTCATATAAATATATAATTTTTAAAAGTCAAAAGCACTTTATTTCTTTGTTTTTAATTAATCTTGTGTTTTACCACCAATAGGATGCTTCAGTGAATTCAGTGCTATCAGTGACGCTTATTCTGAATAAAGAAAGCTAGGAATTAAAACCAAAAAATCTCATCACCTTGTCTCTAATACCTATTCTTACTTCTGCAATTTTATCACTGAGAAGTCAATTGATTAGTAGTGCTCTGATCAACTTCCCCCACCAACTACATATATACTAATTAAATGCAAGAAAAGAAGGACTCCTGGAGAAGATGGAACTTGAACTGAGTCTTAAAGGAAACAAAAATGCCAAGAGGAAGAGCAATCTAAGCATAAGGGAGAGCCAGAGCAAAGACAAAGAGATAGGAGACTCTTCATATCCAATTAGTAAAACAAATTTCAAATGATTCCAGCTATGCAATAATCCCCTTTATAATCTCCCTTCTGTATTCACTGCTATACCGTAATAACTGATGCTAGATAATATCCTTTACTTTCCTCCTTATAGATTTTTTTCTTCTACTCTCATCTATCCTTCATACAACTAAAAGAATAATCTATTCAAAAATCTTCTGGGTTTAATTAGCAAATAAAATTCAAATATAATGGGGCTTATCATTTTTATAGCACCGTGGGGAGGTGGGGGAAAAGTGACCAAAAAAAGGAAAAAAATGAAAAAATTTACATAATATATTTTAAAGGAATAGCAAATTGTATATAATAGATCTTCAAGTTCATGTACAATTATCTTTTTGTTACAGTATATTATGGAAATGCTTGTCTTATTCCATAAATTAAAAACAAAATAAGAAAATATAAAAAAAGATTCAAATTATTTTTATTCATTTTCAAGGCTCTATAAAATCTAGCACCATTTTGTCTTTCTATCTTTATCTCATGCTACTTTACTATATGATGTACCCTATGCATTCCCACCTCTGTGTTTTTACTCCTTTTTTCTATACTGGAGTATCTTCATTTGCTGAATTTCTATCTATCCTTTAGAGAATTATGTTGCTCTTTCACTAAGACCTCATTGATTTCTACCATCCTCTTTGGTAATTATTTTCCCCTCACTCCTTACAAAGCATTTATTTTGTAAATTTTTATGCATTTATTATGCAGCATCTTATACTCTAGTTCTTATGATAGTTTCCTAAAGATAGGGATTATATCTTATCTAAAATATTTATTTCCTTCATTTCCTAAATCATAATCTGTGTATAGCAGATGCCTAATATTTATTTCATCAAATTATGGCAATGGAAGTATTCTTCCAATGTTTCATATTAAATGCTGAAATAAAGTAAAAACCTGTAGATATGGTCAGAGAAGCATTTGATCAACGTAATAGCATTCAACATAAAACACACACACACACACACACACACACACACACACACACACACACACA
>JAJPUD010000181.1:17293-27863 GCA_023553655.1 Myrmecobius fasciatus
ACACACACACACACACACACACACACACACACACACACACACACACACTTTTTCAGAACAGTAGGATTCAAATATGTTAATTTTCCAAAAAAAAATGTCTTTCTTTTATTATATAAGTAGGGTTGAATAAATTAAACCATTGGATCCACATTCCCCAAATTTAATTACCAAAGTATTTTCCCTTTATTTAACAATTATTTTAATAGGTAGCTTTAAATGTATTTCACTGATGTGGGGATTTTTTTTAACAAGGCAGATTAAAAAAATCTATTTTGGGGGGTCAAGTTCTCAGGATCAAATCTTGGCTGTGTGACCCTATTCTTTTTTGGGGAATGAGTTAGGATACTGTATAATAAATGGCGAACACATATCTTGCTAGGCATCCTATTTGTACTGAAACATGGGGGGAAAAGAAAGATGCAATGGCCATTATTTTTTTTTCATTTATCCCCTAAGTTCTTAACTAGATTTTATGGTGGATAGAATGCTTGGCTTGCCAGGAAAATTTACCTCCCAAAGGAAGAGCACTAGCAACTGGCAGAATCGTGATAGGCCTTTGTGAAGGAGGTGGTCCTGCAATTGTAGAGATTCTACAAGATGAAGATAATAACAGAATACATTCCAGGAGTAGGGAAAGAAAGGGAGGTACAAGATAAAATGTTTTCCACATATAATGATAGATAAGTATTTGGCTAGAATTTGAGATAGATGTGATAGATTCTATAGTTCAGAATCTATAAGCTCAACTGGTCTTCCAGCCTCAGTTTCCCTGATATGTGTCACCAAACCTGATTAGAATTATTGTGTAAAAGATTTTAAATGTCAAATCTAGGAGCCTGTAATTGATCTTAATGGCAACTGAAAACCACTGGCATTTTTGAGTACGGAGGTTAAGAACGATATGGTAAAATTGTCCTTTAGGAATAACATTTTTCATTTTCAAAGAAAATGGGATAGAGATGAGTGAGTCTGGAGACAAGAAGTCTATTGCAATAGTCTAATAGAGAGATAATAGAGGTGAAGGTAAAATCAACAAAACTTGAAAATTGGCTAATTATGAAAATTGAGGGAGCTGAGTCCAATTTTGTGAAACTGAGCTTCTAATAAGAGAGGGCCCACAATAGAAATTAGGAAACTAAGAAAAAGGAAAACAAGAAGTTCTATTTTGGCCATATTAAGCTTAAGACACTTTCAGGAAGAGCTGGAAATATCCATTTGACAGTTGGTGTTTCAGGACTATCACTCAGCAAATAAAATAGAGCTGGATACATAAAATTGGTAGTCATCTGCACAGAAAGGATGATTGAATCCATGGATAAGTAGATTATTGTAGCCTCTCATCCCAGATGATATACAATAAAATAGTGATAAAACACCCAAAGAAATTATGATCAATTTTTAATTTTGCATTCAGTAGACCTGTTATCTTAATGTATGGAACTTGAATTGATTAGAGTTTATTGACCTCCTTAGGGATCCTACATGCCTGGTCCCATTGTTAAAGTGAAGATCAAGGATACCCCAGGGGTTCACTAAGTCTCTTGTTCCTTCAACTTATGTCAGAGCCCTTAGAAGGAGGGGGCAGGACAACGATGTACTTTTCTTTCTTCATCATAAATCTACCCAAAGTAGTTTCTAGATTTGAGCAGCCTGGGCAATTTTCATTAATTCATTTATTTAATGAAATAATAACACTTTTGTAGCAAGATGCCTAGGAAAGAGGAACCAGATTTGTGAGTTAAATAAGAGCACAAGAAATAAACTTGGGCTATTTTCACACAAGTTCAGGATAAATCCTGACATTAATTAATACAGGACATTGTAACCACCACTGGTATGCCACAAAAAATTAGTTTGGGTATGCTTTTCTTATCTCTAATATATTTCTTACTCATTCCCTTTGTCTGGAAAGTGTTCCTTCCCCTTCACTACATTAAATTAGTTTAGATTTATTAAATTAGTTCTTTAAAACTCAATATGGCCATAGGTTAGCAACCAATGAACTAGTTCCATGATGATTAACAATATGAAAGATGGGCTGATTTTGGGTATAAAAATTTAAGAATGGGATAATTTGGAAATATTTTTTTCAAATAGACCTTTAATTCCACTAACCAAAATGCAACAGCACTATTTGTCCTTAACCTTTTTTGTCACCTTAATAATGATTTATGTTTTCTTTATATAGAGAAAATCTATACCTTACCTGTCAAGTTTGAATTTACAAATCCACAACAAAGTAATATTTCATTCTATAATACATATAATGGCTAAAGTCAGAAACCAAATGTCAGTCAGCCCAAATTAGGAACTTTGAATTGCTTACTTGGAAGTTGACTTTAATTATCCCATTTCTGCATATGTAAAATCAGCAATAGGTCATTAGAAAAACAACATATTTTCAATTTATCACATATTTTACTATGGTTCTGATATCAGAAACACTGCAGTGATGTGAATCTTCTATTTCCTACCTACTGAAGGGAAACATAAAATTATTAAGGGGCCCATTCTTCTTTCAGTGCATGTGCTTCACTCCTAGTGACAGTAACAGGAGTTACACATGCATATCTACCAGACAATAGAACACCATGAAGCCAAGGTACTCAATAAAAGAGACAAGAAGGTAGATAGACAACAAATAGCCGAGGTTTATAAGATTCTATCTTTGAATCACTAGTAACAATAATAGTCATAATAATAACAGAAAGAAAAACTTCAACAAAAATGTTTAGGTTTATGTTTTGACTTTTTATTTCATATTCCATATGTTTTAAAAAAAACTGATTAGCAGGGTCAGTTAATAGCACACACATCATCTAGGAAAGGACTTTTCTATATGAGGAGAATGATTTATATACTGCTATTAAGGTTTATTAAAAGGAAAAAATAAGTTTGTAACTCTTTTTAACTGTCCTTAAATAACAAAAATACCACTGAATCAGAGGAATTTAAAATGCCTAGTCACAAATACCATTGTAGAAATTCTTTACTATTTAGAAATAAAGGACTTTCATTTTTAATTTTAAAATTATAAGGTTTAAAAAAGTGTTCATTGGATGCATATGTTTTCCCAATTGGTAGTCAACTTAAATCTTTTTCTTTTTGTAATTCTTCAAACAGAATTGGAAAGAAAACTATACATTTGCCTGAGTTTTCTAGATAATAGTAAGGTAATGAATGTAGGCTACTTTCACTCAATATATATTAAATCATGTCTCCCAAATGTATTCAACCATGTTATATTTTGTAGTGTTTCATTCACATCTGGTGAAGTGTGACTGAAAATAAAGCTAGGTTCCCTCCTCCCCTCCAACTCATATGTATTTATATAAAGGATCTTAGTTCTTCATTCCATTTGGGTTTGTAAACTCAGATAATCCAATTCATAATAAATACTTGGTCTCTATGGACATTTCCTTACTGCAATTCGTCTGTTAATGTGTCTCATAAAGACAATTGCTAAGAAAAATCAGCTCCTAGCCCTTATACTCACTGGCTGCAGACTCACATCCACTCACAGGAGAAATACATGACAGATCTATTGTTCTGTATTAGCAGGACATTGTCCCAGTATATGAACACATGCAAACTACTCAGGAAGGCTTTGAATATTTAAGGCAAGACACTAGTGGCTCATCCCAGTGGGAACCACAGAAAAGGGGAACCGGATTAAATTTAATGTCATTGTCACTTTTTTTTCCATTGCTGAGAATGATATAGGTAGCCATAGCTACGGCACTGTTCAGACAGCATGACCATAATATTCTCCCTCAGAGGTTGGCGTCAAGGACTGAATTATTGACTCAAAGAATGTGATTCATTCCTGGATGTGATTCTTACAGCATTAAAAGAGTCATCAGTGTATAAAATACATATACAGACTATAAGGGCAAAAGTAAAAAGACAAAAAAAGAAAAAAGGAAATTACTATAGCCTTTTTTAATCGTTCAATATATTTTTAGAAAGGCAAAACAGGACATTCAAATATTCAAATGAGTATAAATTGAACCGTGTATCATCCCTTCTTTTTCTTAAAGTTTAAATTCAATTTAAAGAACCAAACCATTATTTACCATGTAACTGAGTGGACTTATATAAGAAACTTTCCATACTCAAAATCTTAGGGGAAAAAAGAGGATATGTTTTAAAGGAAGTCATTCTTCATATAGGTAAGAAAACAGCTTGGTTAAAATTTATTATGTCATAATGGCTCACTTGATTAGCAATAAGAATCATATATTTTTTCAATAGTTATAAAAATATTTTCTTTAATGAATTAGAGCTTCAAATATTTTCCATGATTTGGTTGAATATGAATCACTGAAATTTGTAAGCAAATTTCTTTGCAGTGGCATTCTAATTATATAACAAAAATACTTATTAATCTTGATATTTGAGAATCTTTTCAGATACACCTGATCAGTCATCTGATTAAAGAAATTCTTTTTTTTCTATAAAAGAAAATCTTCTATTACTTGGCTGTATCATCTTAAATTTCCCAAGTGGCATATTCTATTTGTGAATTTCATAACTGCCAACATGTAAGATTAAATTTATTTAAAAGATAGAAGACAAAGCAATATAAAATCAAATACTGGATGCTAGGCAAACAGTCTAAAGGGATACAAAGGAGTACAATTAGATAAACTGAAAGGCTTGGACTAAGCTTTGACCTTCAAATTATCAGTTCAAAGCCAGTCTATGTTAGTAATGACTGAAAATCATCATCACTTAAGTGTCCCTCGGTGATATTTGTAAAATGAATTGATGGTATTCTAAGTCTGATTAGTTGGAAACACAAGTCTACATCCCAACATCCACCAACATAATTGGTTCCCTCATTTGAAATCTCAGGAGATTGAATGGACAATGGAATTTGAACTATCATCTCATTCTGATCTCACCAAGGCCAGATGAAAGCCCCCTGATGAAACTGCTTAGGGGAAGCTAATAACTATTATTCCTTGGACCTGTCTTAGGGTAAAAGAGAGTCTTTATTTCCACATTTATACACTTTTAAAGCATCAAATTCCATTTGTATAAATAGGAATAACAAAATAAGTTCTAATTTTCAAAATAAATATTTACACAGAAATAAATTAGGGGTTTGGTCACTGCTTTTAAATCTTATCTGAATTAATAAGGAGAGTGCCTTTAATTTTAGAATAAAAAATCATTTTATCTTCTAATCAAAATTTGGTTTCATTATCTTTTAATAGAGGCTTTTTGTTGTTGCTGAAACTAATTAAAATCAACATCTTTCTAAATGTGCTACCTTCCACAAAATTATATTCTGAGACTGTGAACATTCTTTTCAAAAGAAACCCAATTCTACATGTTAATGATTTAAACCAAATGCCTATCTTATAGGCTCGTGGGCTGCTTACCATGCTTTGGAGATGCAACTTTGCCCCCTGGAATACCAAGGGACATTTTCTTCAGTGAAATGCTACACAATGTGCCTTCAACAATAAGCTGACAATGCCTTTCCTGAGGCTTGCGGTGTGGTCACGGTGTTGATCTTGTCTTTTCTTCTTAATGTGCTCCCATACCAGAGACACTACAATGGTCATTCACAAAAACTACAGTACGGAGAAGTTTCAGGATGCTTCTTCTGCTATGTTCTTTCTTCCATCTGCAGCTGGGTTTACAGCTGGTGCCTTTTTGGTTACCTGAATGGGCTTTGGATACTGCACTCCAGCATCCTGCTTGCCTGGTTCCATTAGAATATTTTAACATCGTTTGACTTCTGAGCTAGCTTTAATTAGATAAACATTTTTTTAAAGGAAAGTTTTTGTTACTGTCTAAATCTGATTAGCTCTAATGAACTCATTTCTGTTTTTATCATACTATGTTATTTATTGAGCACTGAAATTTCTATTTAAGTTCAACATAACTGATTGAGCCAGACAAAAATTTTGTACTCTGTATATCAATATGCAATTTCACAAATTTATTTTGCAGATGATTTCTACTATAAGATCTTTTTTATTTTAAAATTATCTTACAGGTGTAAAAGTTGGTCAAAATTGGATCAATTAGCTATGCAGAATTTCTTATACTTACATTTATAACTATATAAACAAATTAAGTCATGAAAAGATTAGATAATTTAAGATTCCACAGAAAAGTGATTTAGACATAATGAAAGCTAGTTTAAAAATATCCTCATTCCCACTGTTCTACTCCATCTTTTTCCAGAAGTGAAAAAAATCTAGTTCACTTAAGGTCAGATTTCAGTGATCACTAGATGTTTATCCAGAATTATGTTAGGTATGATATAAAGACAAAATGAAATGCCTCTGCCTACAAAGACCTGACAAAACAGATATAAGTGTCTTTGGGAAAAAAAGGCCTGAGAAGCTTTAGGGATCAGGAAAGGCCTCACGTAGAAAGTAAGTCTTAAGTCTTCAAGGAAATTCGGACATTCCCAGAAATAGAGAGAAGGAGTGAGAGCATTCCAGGCATGGGGAATGACAGCCAGTACTAAAGCACAATAGGAGATGGAAGTATCAAGAGTTAGGAGGAATAACAAGACTGGTAAGGAATACTAAAAAATAGTGAGAAGAAAAATCTGTAATAAGGCTGGAAAAATAGTATCAAATCAGTTTGTAATGAGCTTTAAGGATTAAATAAAGGATTCCAATGTCAACAGGAAGCCACAAAAGCTTATTGAGCAGAAGAGGGATTCAGTCACTCCTTTATTTTTAGAATTATCACTTGGTGACTATGGTAGATGAATTGGAATTGAGAGAGGTAGGGAGACTACTTAGGTTACTGTAACATAGTCTATGTGATGAGTGAGTCAGTGATGGTCAGGGCTTGAAATATGTACAACACACACACACACACACACACACACACACATATATGTGTATATGTATATGTATATACATAGATTGATAGTAAATGAGGAGTTGAGGATGACACTAAAGTTGAGAACCAGAGCCAGTGAAAACTTGGTGGTCACCTTGATGATAATAGGAAAACTTAGAAAAGGGATGGTTTTAGGGAGAAGACAATGGGTACTGTTTGGCATGTTGAATTTGACACATCCGTGGGATATTGAATTCCAAATATACCTTCACATATTTAAAATAAGAGATCTTCATATATTTCACTTAGTTTTTTATTTATTTGTTCTATAGTAGATATTTATCATTTTAAGGTTTGCAAAGCATTATTCCAATGTCATCTCATTTGATCCTCACAACAATTTTATGAGATAGGTGCTATTATCTCCATTTTATAACTGAAGACATTATTATTTTAAGGGATTTTTCCTGGGTCATAGACCTAGTAAATGTCTAAATAAGAATATAAATTCAGTTTCTTGACTCTAAGTTCAGCACTCTATTTACTGTATGACCTAATTGCCTCCATTATGCATTTAATATACATAACCTGAGTCTTCATAGACTATTTCCAGACAACTTTTGAAATAATTACAAAGACTAGCATTTATTAAATGTTTTTATGTGTAGAAGCTGAAATCGTTTTAGGAAAAAGAAACTCTATTCTTGCTCTCAAACAATTCAACAAATACCTAAGTACTTTCCAGGCACCATACTGAGCACCAGAGGAATGAAGTAATGTGATATAGTATAGTGGCTGGAGAGCTGGCTTCAGAGTCAGGAAAATAAAGGTTCAAGTCCTGTGTCTGAATTATGTGACTGGTTATATGTAATGTTAAGCACATCATTCAACTTCTCAGTGCTTTAAGCAATTTTCTTAAGCTAAAAAATGGCAGAGAAAAAGTACCAGTTTGTCTTGGTAGGGGGAACTTCTTCACTGAAGAGTCCCCCACAGTAGTTAAACCATTTGTATGTAGAAAGTGTGCTCCATAATAGTTAAATTAAAGGTTTTATCCCTATACTTATTCTTATCCTCATTCCTATCTAAATTAACTACAAGAAAACCTTAAAAGTGAAAACAGAGAGGTCAGAGACCACTACAGACTTCCCACATTAGGTGGCACTTGATCCAAGGATTCTAGGAGGTGAAGGTGAAGAGGAAGAGTGTTCTATATGAGAGATAGCTAATATGTAATATAATTCAAAAATACAGAAAAGGGAGCTGGGGCAGCATGTGTGAGTAATAAGCAAATAGATCAGTAATTCTGGACAAGAAAAATCACAGAGGAAAGTAATATGTAAATAGATTGTAAAGAGAAAAAGATTTCATTTTTATATATTACCAACAAAGTTCAGCAGCAAGAGATGCAAAAAGAAATTCCATTCCAAATAGCAGATGATAGGATAAAATATTTGGGAATCTATCTGCCAAGGAAAAGTCAGAAACTATACGAACTAAATTACAAAACACTTTTGGGAAAGGGGGGGATGAGTCAGCCAGTCACCATCAGAGGTCACAGCCAGAATAATTAGGCGGAAGGCCTGGGATCAGTTCTGTTATTTATCTTAAGAGAAGAATGGAAAGACAAGGGGTGAAAAATATATTGATGGGGAAAGGAAGGTAAAGGGAATTTTATTTTACATAATTAGGGTGAGTAAGCAAACCGTTGTGAAGCATTTTAAATGCCAACAGAGGTATTTATATTTCTTTTAGAGGGAATAAAGAACCACTAGAGTTTATTGACTAGGAATGATATAATGAGACTGAACTTTAGGGAAATGACTTTGATAGCTGGGTAGAGGATGATGTGGAGTGGGAAGAGAAACGAGGCAGAAAAACCAATTAGAAGGTTATTGTAAGAACTGAGATCACAAGTGGTGAGGACTAGGACAGTGATTATATGGAAAAAGAGGAGACATATAGAAGAGATGCTGTGAAAGCAGAAATGATAAGAGTCAACAACTGATTGGATATATGGAATGATTGAGAATAAGGAGTTGAGAATGGCCCCAATTTAACCTGTATGATTGAAAGGATGTTGGTGTTCTCAGCAATAACTGAAAAATTCAGAAGAGGGGTGGGTTTGGTGGGAAAAATAATGGCTCTGCTTTGACCAAAGTCTAATATTAATGTTATCTTTTTGGCTTCATTCCTTGTTATCAGCTCTTTTTCCCTGATCTTTTTTTTATTGGTGACATCAGAATGTTCAGCCGAGAAAGGTTTTCTCCCTACATTTTTCATTTTTATTTTTTCCAATAGGAATAATTATTTTTTTATTTAATTTTGTATTTATTTATTGATTTGATTTTTTAAATCCAAGTTTTAAAATGCACTAAAGGCTGGATGGCCAAAGATTATCTATTTAAAACCTTAATACTCTTGAATTAATGTCAGTATTGCAGAATTGAGTTCTTCAGAAATATAGTTCAGTGATTCTTCTCCTTTATGATAGTAGCATCAAGAGATGGCCTCACAGTCAAGAAGTCCTGGGTTCACGTCCACCTCTGACATTTACTGTGTGACCCCAGAAAGGTCACTTAACCTCACTGTTCTCCAGGCAACTTTCTAAGACGAATTGTTCTGAAGATAGGACCACTCAGCGTTATATATCAGTAATGAGTTTTATACCACCAAGTAACCATTTTGGCAGATGGGCTAAACCAGGTTGTGGGGGTGTTTACCTTAGGCATGTAAAGACTTCCCCTGGTGGAATGGGCAGATGAGAACAATTTGTTCCAGCGGCCTTGAAAGCGTGTGAAGCAGATGTTGTAGAGAGCTTAGAGCATGGTTAAATATTGAAGGCATCAATCACTGCACCTCAAGTCATCTTGACCACTGGACAATGGTGTCTTTAAAAGATGGAGTCAGGTTGATGACTTTGTGCAACTCTGCCTCACTTAAATCCAGTTTATCCACAAATCAAAAGATATCACCATATCACCAAGTCTCAATGATATCAAATTTGCTTCTTTGAATTAGAACCTCTTCTTTAATTTTCTTGTTATCTTAATTTGGGATAATAAAAGCCATTGGTTTTATTACGAACTCACTTCTCAGATTTTGCCTCTCTGAACTCCTTTTCTTCCTTTATTATAACTATGCTCTATGTGTCTAATAGCATATATAAGCAGTTTTCTCCTTCATCCATCCTTTTGATTTGATTAAATTTACAAGATACCCCCAAATAAATTTTTAATAGCTCCTGTTAGGTTCACTCCATCCCTGGCCTGTTCTATACTTTAAGCCATAGTCCAGAAATGAAAATTCTTTATTATTGTTCTGTGAGAAACAACCAGCAGGATGATTTCAGAGAGGCCTGGAGAGACTTGCATGAACTGATGCTGAGTGAAACGAGAAGAATCAAGAGATCATTATACACGGCAACAAGACTATATGATGATCAATTCTGATGGACATGACTCTCTTCAACAATGAAATGTTTCAAACCAGTTCCAATTGTTCAGTGAAAAATGCCATATACACCCAGAGAGAGGGATGTGAAATGTGGACCACAACATAACATTGTCATGCTCTCTATTGATGTTTGCTTGCATTGTATTTCCTTTCTCTGATTTTTCTTTCTTGTAGATACAATTTTTCTTGCACAACAATGATAAGTGTGGAAATATGTATACATATATTCTATTTGTTAAGTATTCTAACATAATTATCATGTAGTGGATATCCTGCCATCTAGGGGAGGGGTGAGGAG
>JAJPUD010000181.1:32863-57248 GCA_023553655.1 Myrmecobius fasciatus
AATGTACAGCAGTAAAGAAAAAAACAATGTATATCCCTTTAGCTTTCCCTTTTTTGTTCAAGATTTTATAATCTTTGCTAATAGTTTCTGGGCTCTTTCTGTAAGGATAATATATGCCCACTTGAATCATAGAAATAGGTAGTAGTCATCTGTTAAGAAAAATCTTGATTATTCAGCTGTTATACAGCTAGTAGACATTTATTAGGTACCTACTACATGCCAGATACTATATTAAGTGTTGAAGATACAAAAATTAGAGTCATAGAAAGTTGCCTGGAGAATTGTGAGGTTAAATGAACTATCTGTGATCACACAGCCAGTATGTGTCAGAGGCAGGGCTTGAGCCCAAGTCTTCTTGACTTTGAGGCCATCTCTTGACGTCCACTTAACATCCAGTTTGAGATGTCTGAAAGGCATGTGAGATTAGAGGCCAGCAGAGACATAGGGACAAGAAAAGTAGATCTCAGAATCATCAGCATAGAAATGGCAATTAAATACATGGGATCTGATGAGATCATAGTAATATAGAAGGAAAAGAGAGTAGGATACAGTATAGAACCTGGAGAGACAACTATGGTTAAAGGGTATGATCTGGCAGAGAATCCAGTAAAAGAGACAGAAAAGAAGCCGTCAAATGAGTAGGAGAAAAACCAGAAAGGAGAGGTGTCACTTAGAGAGAGAGTATTAAGGAAAAGAGAATGATCAACTGTGTCAAAGACTGCAGAAAGATTAAGGAGAATGAGAATTGAGAAAAGAGCACTGGATTTGGCAACTAAGAAATCACTGGTATCTTTGGAGAAAGCAGTTTTGAAGGAAGGATAAGATTAGAAGCTAGATTATAAAAGAGTTAAAAAGAGAATGAAAGGAGATAGAGTAGGGGCACCTATTGTAGATGACCTTCTTTGAGGAGTTTAGACGCAAAAGACAGAAGAAATATAGGATAATAAATATAGGGAATGGAAAAATCAAGTGAGGGTTTTATCAGGATAGGGGAGAGATGGCACATTTGTAGGCAGTAAGAAATGAGTCTGTAGAGAGGAAGAAATTGAAAATAAGTCAAAAAGTAGATGTAGATGACTTTCAAGGAGTTTAGATACAAAGGGCAGAAGAAAATGTAGGATAATAAATATAGGGAATAGAAGGATCAATTGATGGTTTTATCAGGACAGGGGAGACATGTGCACATTTGTAGGCAATAGGAAATGAGTCTGTAGAGAGGAAGAAATTGAAAATAAGTCAGAGTGAGGATGATAAAGGGGGCAATCTGTTGGAGGAGAAAGGATGGAATGAGATCACTTGAACAATAGAGGGATTAGCCTGGATAAGAAATAAGGCCACTACTTCATGTGAGACAATAGTGAAGGAGGAAAAAATGACAGAAGGCACCAGAGTGATAGAAGAAAAGATAAAAGAGTTCATGCAAATGGCCTCAATTTTTTGGTGAATTTTCTCAGCTGAAAGAATTGGGGAGGGAGAACCACAGTAAGTTTGAGGAGGGATGAAAATAATTGCAAGAGCTGTTATAAAGAGTGGAATTGTAAGTTAATATGGTAGAATTTCCTGGCAGCATTGAGGGCCTAGTTGAGGTTATGCAATATAAATTTGTAGTGGACCCTGTCAATACAGTTATGTTATTTTTCTTCACTTTCATTCAACAGCACATGTATAGGCATAAAGACAGCAAATGCTGGGAGTGATCCAAGACTGAGGCTTGGCTGAGCATCATCAGTGATATGATAAAGGGACTAGGGATTCAAGAAGGGAGAATAGTGTAGAGTCGAATTGGTTCACCACAGAGTCAAGATAGAGAGAAAAGGAGAGGATAGCTAGTGCAGGACAAATGATCTGGGAGAGAATTGAGGGTTTAAAGGGTCATGAAATAGATGAAGAGTAAAGTTTGCGAGAGAAAGAAACACCAATAGATTATGGTTGGATAAGGGATTTCAAAACATTTTTGGGTGATGGCAAGGTCAAGAATATGACTATCATTGTGTGTGATTGAGAGGGGTAGAATAAATCATGTAAGGTGAATAGGTTGGCAAACTGAAGAGTTAGGGTATTTGAGGGAGAATCAATATGCATATTGAAGTCTCTTAGTATGAACACAGGAGATGGGGAGAAGAGTAAAATTATAAACTAGGTATCAAACTCATTAAGGAAAGAAGAAGAATGGCCTAAGGATCTGTAGGCAACAACTGCTAGAATCAAACTCATTAAGAAAAGAAGAAGAATAGCCTAAGGATCTGTAGGCAACAACTGCCAGAATTTTGTTTGAATGGCACATCTTTGTTCATCTATCATTCCTAAATAGGGCCAATGACATCATGAGGATGATATCTTGACTTGCAGTGAATTAGATTTAAATGAGGCAAAGTTGTGCAAAATCATCAACCTCATTCTCTCCTCCAGGGTCATCAGAGTTGGGAGGAAAGACAAAAATCAAGATGACTGGTGTTGGCCCCCAGGATAGATCACTATGATAGATAATTCAGCAAAAATATATGGGAATGGAAGGAATTGTAAGTGTCCTTCCTTTCTAAATTCAAGAATAAACCTAATCCCAATAGAAGAAAAGAGGAGCAGCTTGGAAAGCTCTACACAAATACAAAATCTGTGTGGCTAAAAAGGAAAATGGTGAATTACTTTAAGTGAAAGAGCTGCAAATAAGAAGCTTAATTTGATTGTATTTTACCTACTGAAGATTTTTATTTTACAGTCAGGAAGTCATATCTAGGTGACGAGTTCCTTTTCTTGCTTATGATTGAGCTAGACTCCCTCCTGTAGTAGTTATTCATAAGGTTTGTGAGTGAGTTCTCCTTCCTAAATATGGGTAATGTACTTCCTCAGTGAGCATAGGTTTCATACTAATGCAGACACCTGGCCCCTCACTGGGAGAGAACAAGTGAGTGAGAAGAACCCACCAAGAGATCTTGATGACTCAGTTCTAACACATTTCCAGAAAGGTTCTTTCCAAATGGCAGCATTTCGTAAATCGCTGTTACTTAGCTAAGTATGTTTCCAAATGGGTGGTAGATTTGAATAGCATGAACCTCCAGTTGTACCCTACTTTGTAGTTATCTGCGCATATTTGTGGACTTCAACAGCAGATTGCAAACTAATTATCATTTTCTATTTTGTATCTTTAATGCCCATAACATAGAAGGGAAATTGTTTATTGAATTGAATCACTATCTATATAAACAGGGTTAGTAAAATAAAAATGTGTTCAGGTGTTTCAGTTAGAGTCAAATGTACCAAAAGCTCTCAGAGCAAACTTGTTCACCTATTTTTATTTCTCTAAATGACCTAATAAATATTATTTTGGTAATTATTTTCATTGAATGATTCAACTTTTAGTTGTTTCCCCATATTTGGTGTAATCCATGCTTTTTGTGTGTTACCGTAAGACTGTAAGCTTTATTTAGAGATTAATAAGACTTCTAGACATTAGTAAGACTTTTCAGTTAATCATCATCAGATTTACATTGTCTAATAATTAATCATCTTTCATTTCATGATGACTAACATGAATTATGGGTAAAAAACCATTTTGCAAAATAACTTTACTGAAGAAGCTTAGATAGGGTCAGAAAAAGGTTTAAACTAAGTTGTTCAGGCAAAAATTTGAAATAAATAACATTTGTTAACAGTCTCCATTATTGCGTCATTCGTTGCTTCTTTTCAGGGTCATCTACCCAATCCTATGACTATGACCCTTAATCATATCCAGAAGGATCTATCCATCCCAGAAGCATGTTTCTTATTATTCCCTACTCCCAGACCAAAATGATCTATCCTGGCTTTCTAGGGACCTTAATTTTACCAGTAAAATTGTGGGTACTCTAAAGTTAATTTATTATCCCATTCTAGGGATAACACTATTTCCAGTCCAAAGATGGTTTCTGGACACAGTGCCAAAACATAAACTAGTGATTCTAAGGGCAGAAATTTCAGCTATTTTGACATGTCAAAGACATGCTTGGTCCAGCACAAGTCAGATTACCAAGCATTTATTAAAACACCTACTATATGCAAAACACTGCATTGTGTCCTGGGAATATAAGTATAGAAATAGCACAGCCCTGTCCTTGAAGAGCTAACAATCTGATCAAAAGTGTTTGTTATAGATATGACCCCAAAGTCCCTATCACTCTCAATTCAGGTTTGATGTTGAGATTAAATGAAACACTTGCAAGTTATTAAATATTTAATAAAAGAGAAGGTTTATTTTGCCCTAATGATACCACAAGGATACCATGACACAGTTTCTGTGAATGTGATCCTCCTCAAGGAAACAAGTCTGACCAAGTCAATCAGTAGGGTATAGTGATACATATTGTCTTAGGTTTTCACCCAGTCTGAAATACACCAACTTCAGCGGGAACCTTCATCCTGGAATAAGATGCTGCAATCAGGAAAGGAGTCAATCAGGTTACCTGAGGGAGGACACTGCTTGGTGAAAGTCAGAGAAACTTGTGTGTCATCACACAAGTACCAAAATTGACATGAAACTGGTAGAATGTGATCAACAATTCTGATGGACATGGCTCTTTTCAACAATGAAATGATTCAGACCATCCAAAAGACCATCATTTCCAATGATCTTGTGATGATGAGAGCCATCTACACCCAGAGAGAGGACTGTGGGAACTGAGAGTGGACCACAACAAAGCATTTTCACTCTTTTTGTTGTGGTTTGCTTGAATTTTATTTTCTTTCTCATTTTTTTAACTTTTTGATCTGATTTTTCTTGTGCAGCAAGATAATTGTATGCCTATATTGGATTTAACACATATTGGATTATATACCATCTAAGGAGAAGGGGTAGGAGGAAGGGGGAGAACTGGCATACAAGGTTTTTCAAGAGTCATCGTTGAATAAATTATCCTTGCATATGTTCTGAAAATTAAAAATTTCTGAGAGTTTCCTTCCGGGGGTGGAGCCATGGTGGCAGAGATCAGACAGGAGTCTTTGTAACCTCCTCTAACCTTCCCTCAAACCAACAACATATGAAGCCTCTAGACTGATTTTGAAGCAAAAAAACCCACAATATCTGGAGGACAACACCATTCTAGAAGAAGATACTCGGGAAGAACTTCAAAACAGGTCGGTCTTAATTGGACAGGGGGGTGGTCTGCTGAACCCAGACTGCAGCACAGGGAGACCAGGGCAGGGAGCTGGAACAGGAATCGGAACAGGAGTGGGAGCGTTGTGCTTTTCACACACCTGGGAGTCTTCTGCGGGTCTCTTGGAACAATCTGTCCTGATTGTGGGCAGGTGGTTTGGAGGGTCTGCCTTTTGTGGGGGGTAGATTGTGAACCACTGAACCCCTGATGAGCAGCAGACCTAGCTGCCATTACACAGCACCCTAGGGCGATCAATCAATCAGCAGGACTGATCAGCACCAGAAATAATTCAATCAGCAGAACTGCCCAGTAGCTGAAATAATTTAATCAGCAGAACTGCCCCAGGGTGAACTAAAGCAGAACTGCCCAAGCACCTGACATAACTCAATCAGCAGAACTGTCCCAGGGCAAATTAAAGCAGCTGTCCCACCTTTGCCTTAAACAGACCTCACACCTTTAAAAAAAAAAAATGAATAAAAAACCAAAAAGAGCTCTCACCATAGACAACTTTTATGGAGAGAGGGACACTTCTCTCACTTCAAATATTCCTAGTCAGGCTTCTGACCTCATCATTCACCTGAAACTGCTTTCCCCAAAGTTACTAATGATTTTTATAGCATTTTCCCCCAAACTCTATCCCTTTTCCAAAGTTTTCAATTTTTGTCAAAGGAACCATCATTCTTTCTACCATATTTTCAACCTTGCCATTAGGCCTCAGCTATCATGTCCAATCATTCTCCAAAGCTTTCTATTCCTACAGCTCCATACTAACTTTGGAATTAGACCCTTTATCTCTACTTGCAAAGATACTACTACATTTTGGGGCCTTCATCAGCCTTTGCTTAGATGTTTATATCAGTCTCTCTTTTTTTTTTTTTTTTTTTTTTTGCTTTTTGCTGAGGCAGTTGGGGTTAAGTGACTTGCCCAGGATCACACAGCTAGGAAATATTAAGTGTCTGAGACCAGATTTGAACTCAGGTCCTCCTGACTTCAGGTCTGGTGCTCTATCCACTGCGCCATCTAGCTGACCTGTTTATATCAGTCTCTTAATTGGTCTTCCTGCTTGAAGTCTCTTTCTTCCATCTTAGATGGAAATCAATTATATCTTATATCTGCTGCTCAAGTGACCTTCCTTAACTGCACTGAGTTTTCTGATCATGTGATTCTCTTACATAACAAGCTCCTATAGCTTTGAGTTGATTCTAAGATCAAATGTAAACTCTTCTTTTTAATTTTTAAGCATTTAAGAACTTGACCTCAACCTATGTCTCTATTTTCATTGGACTTTATCTTATGATCCAATTAAATTGGCCTTCTCTTCTCCATCTCCCATCTCCAGTTCTTTTCATTGGCCTTCTCCTTACTTGTAATACTTCCTAATCACCTCTACCTTGTGGGATCCTTCTCTTCTTTAAATAAACAGTTTGAGTTCTATCTTCTACATGAAACTTTTTTTGATTCCCCATCTAGTATCCTCCCTCCCAAACTACCTTATATTTGGTTCATTTGTATTTATTTGGATCTATTCTTTTCATATTAACTATCTATATATACACACATATATAATATGTAAGTGTACATATACACAAATATGTGTATATGTATATATGCATACATACACATACACATATATATATCTCCTTGTTGTTTCTCTCTTTAGAGTTATAAGTTCCTTGAATGTAGATAGTTTCATTAGTTTCATTCATTGGACTCATATTTGTACTCCTAGTACTTAGCACCATGCCCAGCTCTCAGAAGGCACAAATGTTTATAGTTTGATCATCTGGTTGCCCTCAATTGGTTTTTCAATGTAACAAATCTTCTCCAACATCAATTTTAATAACGTATAATGTAGCATGTAATCAAATGAGAATCTATGAGTATGTTATTCACTCCATCCACTAACGATGCAAAATAGGAAGATTTTCATTTTTTTATTCAAGCAGCAGAGAAAAACTTAATGAGAAGTTAAGAGCTGTTTGGCCTCAAGTATAACAGTGAATAAAATATATAATGGTGAAAGGCTCCCACTACTTCTAAGAGTAGAATATTTCTTTCAACCCACATTAAAATAGCAAGAGGACTTGGGATTCCCCAATACTCTTTCTGTTATTTCTAGCAATCTTTGCAGAAGTTCTCAAGACCAATAAAAATGCTTTTAGAGGGCATAAGCCAAGCAAAACTCTTGTTTTTCTGTCCTAGCCTTTCTCTGTCATAACTACTCCCCCATCTCCTTCCTAGCATCCTCTTAACTGATTGGTCTTCAGAAATAGGGAACCAATCAATGTTGAGCAGAACTATTCTCCTCACTATAAAATAGATAGGAAGCTTGGATCAAGAAAGCTAAGCTGATCAGTTTCCTGAGATAACTGACCTGTTTGACTGAAGAGATCCAGGAAGAGTTTGATGTAATTATGCATCAAATCTAAGACACAGCCATTTATAAGACCAGGTATATTTTGATCTCTCCCATATAGTAAAGACTGGTGATGATATCGAGATTATATCCTTTCCTGCTTCTTCTCAGTCCTGCTTTAGGTATGTCATTTTCTACCCCAGTGTGTGTGTAAGAGTTAGTAGACTGCCTTACTATGGATGTATCAGTTCCATACCCACTAAGAAGGGCTCAATGAATAGTACTAAAAACCCTCCCCTTGTCCCTGCATCCTTTCTTTTGAGTGAATCCAATTTAATTATTTTGAGGTCTTCCTATAACATACCAAATTAAAGGGCCTTCAGCTTTTAGCATTTGCCAGCTCCTCTGAGCCTCTGTGAAGCTTCTTTAGTCCCGGAAATCTAACTTGCCAGAACAGAATTACTAGATCAATAGGATATATTAATCCTTCAAAAAAAATTTTTTATCATGATCCAAATAGCATCTTAAGAATGATAGCTCGGGGCAGCTAGGTGGCACAGTGGTTAGAGCACCAGCCCTGAAGTCAGGAGGACCTGAGTTCAAATTTGATCTCAGATACTTCCTAGCTGTGTGACCCTGGGCAAGTCACTTAACCCCAATTGCCTAAGCAAAAACAAACAAACAAACAAACAAACAAAAAAAGATAGCTACCATAGAATTATGGAGCTTCAAGAAATCTTGAAAAGTGGTTTCATTCTTCTCCCTTTTTTGTCAGAACCACATTAAAACATTTTACTCCAATATAAAATTACTTTTTTCTGGTTTTTTAGAGTTAAAGAGACAGAAAAATGGAAACAGAGATGGACAGAGAAATATTTAAATATTTTTTATTTATTATGTCTTTGTTAGCTACTAGAAAATTATTCCCAAAATATATTTAAAAGGTATAGTTTTAAACACAGTACAGGCAATTTTGGGGGATGAAGTATGGAGGCAATCAGGGGTTAAATGATTTGCCCAGGGTCACACAGCAAATTAGTATCTGAGATTAGATTTGAAATCAGATCCTCCTCCACTGTGTCATCTAGCTACCCAGTGAAGGCAACAATTCTTGTCCATATTACTGAAGGATGAGAGGCTCTCAATGAATATGTGCCAAACACATTAAACTCATTTTGTTTGTTAAGTTTCTTACTTTATAATAGGAAATCTTTCCTGGAAGATCCTATATCTACTACTTCCTTTGTAACTCCCACAATATCTAATATAGTGCTTAAGAGAGTTTATCAACAAGATTATGGTAACAAAACAATGTGAACAATACTGCTTTAGCAATATCTGATACAGATGAAAAACTTAAATAGAAAGTTTGCTATATGGGTGGAGTCTACTCACCTTTGGATCAACAAAGAAATAAATGATACTATACATGACAAACATTTTAGTAAAATCATATTATGTATATGCCAAATAATGCCAAAATATCTGTAAGGAGTGGCATGAAAAGAAGCAAAATATTGTATCTTACTGGAATATTTTTTAGTTGTGTATACTTATGTGTGTTTGTGTATGTGGGGCGGGGAGGGAGAGAGGGAAGGAGGGAGAAAGAGAGGAGAAAGAAGGAAAGAGAGTATATTCTTAAGATGAAAAAAGCCATCTGCAATCAGAGAAGACTATAGGAACTGAATATAGATCACAACATATTATTTTCACCTTTGTTGTTATTTGCTTGCTTGTTTTTCTTTTCTTTCTCATTTTTTCTCTTTTTGATCTGATTTTTCTTGAGTGGCATGATAAACATGGAAATATGTTTAGAAGAATTGCACGAGTTTAACCTATATTGGATTACTTGCTGCCTAGGGGATGGGAGTGGGGGGGAAGAGAGGGAGAAAAATTTGGAACACAAGGTTTTGCAAGAGTGATTATTGAAAACTATTTTTACAGGTATTTTGGAAAATAAACTATTATAAAAGAAAGAGAGAGAAAGAAAGAGAGAGAGAGAGAGAAATTGGGATTGGTCCAGTCCACTCCTTTAGTTCTCAGTCTAGAAAAAGTAGGCCCAGTTTAAAGAAACTAGAGTAGCTATTAACCAAGTTTCTGGAAACCCCTCTTTATGATGCTGTACTCTTAGACAATAAATTTCTGCTAGGTTTCCTCTATTTATTTATTTTTTGTACATTTTCAATTTGTTAGATGTACAAACATAAATATATAAAATTACTAGTAAAAATGTAAAGTCCTTAATAATGTTGAACCCAAAATTCATCTGTCATTTCAATGCTATTTAATTGAATCCGCTAAAATGGTTATCTGTTTTTGAATAATGCAGTAAACATTACCTCTCCTTTGCATCTTAACATCTTACTCAGAAATTCCTCATTTGTGAAATCCCTGAAAGTTATTACAGGTTCAAAGCATGCTTATAATTAGCATCCATTAACCTCCATTCAATTTTCTTTTACCAAAATAAACTGAGGACATTCTTACTCAAAGCAGAAGTTATTTAAACAGCATAGGAAAATAAATAACAAAAAAATTTTCCTCCATAAACATAGGAATAGATTTTTTTCATAGAAAAAATAAAGAATAAATAGGGAAAATAAAGAATATATGTGACATGAAATTGTATATGTCCAGGTCAACTCATTGAACCATCTTTCTGCATCCATTGCATCATAATGTCACTTTCCCATAGTGTCATCTCTTTAACTGGTGATGTCATTATATTACAAACCACTTTTTTTGCTGCTGAACATTGCTGGGGCCCACTGCTAGTCTGTTTTCTCTGCTGGGCTACCACTGCCTGGGTCTGAGCCTCTAATACTATTTCAGGTTCTTCCCTAAATTTTAATCATTATGGAGCAAGTAGGGTCTCTCAGCTATCTTAGCTTCTAGCTCCAAGTTCTATTTCAACTCTTCAGTGTTTCAGATCCAGATAGCTATGTAGAAAAATCTTTGTTTTAAATCTGTCTTTTCCATCATAACTCTGTCACCTAATTTCATACAAAATACCCCCTGTCTTTACTTATCAAGACAGGGAATGGCTAGAGCTAGCAACTTTTTGTTCTGCAATTTTGCCAGTGACAAAAGTTACTGTACTCTCAATATGAGTATTCCGTTGTATGCCTGAAGCTATATTTTGGTCCTTAATAGTTGTCACCTCTTAAGTATAATGACTCCATTAACTTAGAAATGAAGTTGCATAGAACAAATAGTCAAATCACTAATTTTTCTGATCTTCTATTATACTGGTTCAATGTCAGGTCAAGGAAGGGAAGAAACACACTACAAATTCCTTATTGAGATTGTAACCAGTTCCTCTTCAGGTTTTGCAAAAGAGTGAGGCACATGATAATAAAGCTATAATTTTTATAAATAAGAATTTTTCATGTAAAAATTAATCTGCATAAAGGAAGACTAATGGCATCATGCTACAAGATGATTACCATATATTATTACTATGTACTTTTTCTATCCTACAACACTGATCTTCAATTCTCTGTGCATTTTGACTCAATAATTCATTGGTTCACTGAATATTTTGAGTGAAACTAAATATTCACAGTCCTAGTAATTTAACTCAGCATATCTTAAAGTGTTATACAGAACTCTTATTTTAATGACTTATCCTTTTTTTTAACCATGCCATGATCCCTTCTGCATTTAGAATCCCTACATAAGAAAATAGAAAGAATAATTAAAAGGCCTTCCTTGTTAATTCTTAAAAACCTTTAAAATGAAAATAAAATAGAAGATATTAATTTACTCATAATTAAATTAAAACTACATCAAAGACATTTATGAGATTTTCTAAAACAAAAGGCACATACCCTTTGGGAATCTTGCTCTTTAATATGCTTATTTAAAACAATCATCTGTAAGGCCTAATGGTATAGTAAAGGAAACCGGCCCTGATGCCTGTAGGCCTGGGGTTGAATCCACATAGTAACTGGGTGAACTTAGTCAGTCACTTAACCTCAGCTTTATTTTCCTCACTTGCAAAATGTGGTGAACATTTGCACCATCTCTTCCCTTGAGGTGACTCTAAGGGTTAAATGAGTTGTCAAGAAGCATTTAAGTACACATTTTCTGGTCCCTCTACAAGACAAAGTCCAGGCCCTGTGCTAGAAATATAAATACAAGCAGATATTAGTTTGTCAAAGTATTCTGTAATGGAAAAATATGATATAAAGATCAGCTATCAAGATTCACTCTCTTTTAAAGATTGAATGCTGAATAAAAGCATGATTTTCCTTTTGGTTAATTGTGAACTTGGGGAAAACATCCTATTTAAAAAGCATGACATTGATGCATAAACCGTAAGTAGTTCTGATAAATAATAAGTAAAAAAAATTCACAAAAATTAGCAAAATTTGCACATAATAATAATGAAATACAGAAAGAAATAATAGAAAGGAAAATCCCATTCAAAATGTCTGAAAAATGAATAACTTATCTGGGAGTTGCTCTTTCAAGGCACACTTAACTATAGAGATATAATTACAAAACATTCCTTAATGAAATAAAGAAATATTCAGTGTTCATCACTGTACCATGCCGATATCTAATCTGGGTCAATCAGGACCCAAACAATGACCAAATGAGGTTTGGTCTAGAACCTGTTGGTGACCAATTAGAATCAGATTGGTTTTGTTTAAGGGCTGATCCTTAAGAAAGAAATCTAGCAAGTAAATCCCAAGATATCTTGGGATGGTTCAGAGGTGTAAAGGAGGGAGGAAAAAATGCTTTTAAAAGTATCTGTAGGTAAGGGTTTAATACCCTATGTGGACAGAGGGAGGAAAGCAGGGAAGAAGGAAAGGAGAGAAGGAAGGAAGGGAAGGGAAGGGAAGGGAAGGGAAGTTACTCAACAGTTTGTTGTTTGCCCTTCATTCTCAAAGGGGACTATGACATCAGGGAGGTAATGCCATTTCATGCTAATAAAATAAAATCAATTTACAGATTTACTACAAGTTCAACTACCCAAGAGATATCTTATATAACTAGAAAAAATAAAAACAAAACTCATTTGTCTAGAATCACAAAGAAATATATATATATATATATATATATAGGTATAAAAGAGAATAGTTGTTCAGTTGCTTTTCAGTTGTGTCTGACTCTTTAGTTCCTTATTTGTATTTTTCTTGGCAAAAATATTGAAGTGACATGCCATTTCCAGTTCATCTTACAGAAAAGGAACTAAGGCAAACTGGGTTAAGTAACTTGCCCAGGATCACACAACTAATAAGTGTTTGAGGCCAGATTTGAACACAAGAAGATGTCTCCAAACCCAACATTCTATTACTGCCCTCTTCCAGGTCTTAAATCATACTATAAAGCAATGATTAAAAAAAACTATTTCTTACTAGTTAAAAATAGAAAAGTCAATAACGAGGACAGACTATATAGACAAGGAAGAATAAGAAACAAATCAAATCAATAAACTTTACATAGTGCCTGGCACATGGTGGGTGCTTAGAAAATATCCCTTGAATTGAGTTGAGGTACGTTTTTGAAGAAGGTAGGAATCCTTAGTTACTAAAGACAAAAGTGTGCAAGTCCTAAGAGGTATTTTTATAGCTTTAATTTCTTCTTAAAAGATCAGCAAATAGCTTCTTCTAATGCAAAAGCAAAGAAAAGCTTTCAATGGGAAGTTTAGACAAGCTTCTTAAAGATATTAATTAGTATAATAGACCCTTGATAGGATATGAGGTTTGGGACTAAATTGTTTTGTTTGGAGTTGAAAGTAGTAAAGTGGATAAAGGGGAAGCAGCAGCCAAGAGGGCTCTTGACAGTTAGTGGATGCTATATTCTTGGCTGCCTCTCAAAGTACAGACTGCTTTACTCGGCAAAGGAAGTGTGGCATCTAGTGGACAGTTAGCTCCTGCATTACCTTACCTGTACATAATAGCAAAAGGTAGATTCACATACAATTCTCTGTGGTTTCCCTTTATTAAGGAAGCAAATTTTAAAATATATATGATTCTGTGATTTTTATCCTCATGTGATAATACTAAAATTAGAGTTGCTGGTATAAAAATAGAACTTGCTCAAAATCAGCAAAGAAATGCCAAATGATGATGTGTTTAAAATCTTGATTACCCAAAAGTTTTCATTTGGGATTAAGAAAAATAAAGTTGAAATGCAAAATATTCTGCCTTTCTTCATGCCAATCAAGGTCTCTTTTAGTCACTCCTACAATACTAATAAAAATAATAAAATATGAAAATTCTAAGAAAATAATAAAAACATGCTTAATAATATGAAGAAAACTTCCAGCAAATCAAGCCCTTCTATTAATTATGGAGGAAAACTTAAGAGATGATTGTTATAGGGACTTCTTCAGGAAAAGCACTTTGTAATCCTGCAAGTTGTTTTGTAGTTATGTTTTTGATTTATATGGGTAAAGGTCTAGTCCTTGAAAGCCTAGGACCTAATATCAGATGCAAGACCATAAGGAGATGATAACCTAATTTTAAAAGATGGAACCAGCCAAGTGATCCCTTTAAGGAGTGTAAATCAGTTTTATGAATGAATCAGAATTGTGGGGGAAACCTAGGATAGGCCAGATTCAGGATGATCTTTAAAAGTCAGTTGGCTAAATCCAGGAGAGAAATTCAAAAGAAGAATCCATGTGCAAGACTGAGATAACAGAAGAAGCTTGAACCTGGAAGTAGAAAGGAACCTTGCAAAAACCTGCTCAGAACTGAGATAATCAAGGCAGGTAGAGGAAGCTGCTGCTAAATAAAGGAGTCAGGTTTAAGTGTGGCTAGACAGAAACTGTGCTGCTAAGCCCTAACCCCTGCAACTCCCCATATATAGACCCCCTACTCCTCTATCTTTCCTGCCAATTCCCACTGTAGGCAACCCTGAGGTTCTTCATGGGAGCCTTTTCCTCTATAAATGGAGGAGGAAGGGACCAAGAGACTAAGGGGCACCCATTTACCTTTCTTATATGTAAAAGAGATAGAACATAATGTTTTAAGTAAAAGATGATGCAATTTTTACATAAGAATTTAGAAATTACATATGTATTTTAAAATATGATTAAAAGGTGGAGAACAAAGGCAAATTGTTTCCTGGAATCATTTCTAAAAACTTAAACCTAGAAGATATATGAACTTTATTCAATATACTATAGAATTGCATTTCAAAATGCACAGTTGGATCATTGGGTCATAGACTTTTCAGTTGTTTACAATAAGATTAAAGTATTCATTTATTCCTCACTGAAATAAGAAGTTAGAGGTTTCCAAAAAGATTTTAGCATTTTATATTGGATCAATAGCCTATTCAAGGAATCTAATATAATTTGGTATGTATCCTATATAAACATTGAGACTTGGATAGGCCCACAGGGTTGTCTAGATTCACTTTTGTATCTTCGTAATTTTAAAACACTTTAGAGATAAAAAATGGAAGGAAATGTAGGCAATATTGAGGTGGTCATATTAAAATGGCTTTTGGCTACTACAACTTGTAGACACAATAGAATGAATGGTATCATAGCTTGGGCCCCCTAGTGGAAATGAAGTAACACTGAAATAAAAAATTAATTCTCTCATGAAAAACAGCCCAATGGTCTGTAAAACTGGGACATGCTTGTGGTAGGTGAGAAAACTAAAAGTTGGTCAGGAAGTGAGACCTGAAAACTCTTAACTTGTTTATAAAGCTGAGAGTTTGAAATTTTAGTTTTCTAACTTTTAGTTGTACTAAGAAGAAATTTCAGTATTCTGTGAATTTATGGTAACCTAGGCCTAAGATGCCCAAATTCTGAGCTTCCACAGTCCAGACTCACTCTTGGGGGTAGACTCAAAAAATATCATAACATTTTGGCTTATATTGCTCCTTTCAAACTTGATTCTAGGAACTCTCCAAAAACAGCTTGTGTTTATCTAATGTGTAGGTCTTTACCGATTAGAATAACAGGAACTCTGTCCCATACAGGCACTCAAGGTAACTGAACTTAAGAAACAGAAGACAATCTTTATTTCACCCCATAGAAAATATAGAAAAATACATAAATAGCATGAGAGCCTATGCTTACATCAGCATAAATTCTCTTCCCAGAGACTCATAATACTCTGCTTGATTTTTGCTTCTCTGAAAAGAAAATACACTTTGGAGCTGCTAAAAGCAACATCCTAAGTAAATCCCTCTCCCATAATACAGACATTATTTAAAGACTGGGATAATAACAAGACTGAAAGTAACATGGTGTGGAGATAGCTGTGAAAGTTTCTGCTTCTCTAGTATTTGCACTACCTATTTTCTCATAATGTTGTGAAGAAAGTATTTAGCAACTTTAAATTTATATATGTTACTATCCAATTTTTATAACTTTAGGAAATAATGGGAAAAAACTATTTAGATATTTGCTAACCTGTTATTTTTGAAGCAGATAAATAATCACATGTAATTTAATTCATATCCATCTAGTTTTCTTTGACCCTCCCCCCTCCAATTTTAATGGATTTATAATCTTTATCCTACTTGACAGAGAATTGGGTGGTTTGCTATGTTTTACAATAGCATTATTCTGTTTCTTTACAAAGAAAGATAGCATAATTTTTCATCTTAAATAATTTTTTTAACCCAGAAGAAATTCATTTTCTTCTACACATTGTTTTGTACTGAAGATGTAGAGTGTAGAGCAATTTGCCTCTCTTCAAATGATTTGGCTTTCTCTGTAATTAAAGGGCATTTTTATTGTTATTGTTCAGTTATTTTTTTTTCAGTCTTTTGAGTCTTTGTGGCCCAATTTGGAGTTTTTCTGGCAGAGATTCTGGAGTGGTATGCCATTTCTTTCTCCAATTTATTTTGCAGATGAGAAAACTGAGGCAAACAGGGTTAAGTGACTTACCCAGGGTCACATAGCTAATAAATCTCTGAGGCCAGATTTGAACTCAAGAAAATGATTCTTTCTGACTTCAAGCACACACTCTATACCACCTAGCTGCCCTAATTAAAGGACTCAATAAGCCACAATAATTGTGGAATGCCAAAATACATAATAATCTCTGAGGAAATCAACTCTTCTCTCCTCCTCCTCAGTTTCTAAATCCCAGAGGAAGACCAAGCTTTATCTACTTCCCTTAAATAACTAAGATCTTAGAGGTTTCTCTTGATCCCCATTAGAATCCTCCTCTCAAATACATGTTTTCATCTATTTCATTTGTATCCTCAATTCAAGACAGTAAGTATTTATTAAGTACTTATTTATTAAATATGAAGGGTACTCTCCAAAGTGCTAGGAATTCAAATAATAAAAAGAAGAGCTCCTACCCTCAAAGAATTTACAATCTAGTAGAGGAACACAACACAAAACAACAATAGGGAAGTTGAAGAAGGGAGAAAGTAGGGAGCATCATGATAGTGGAATCAAATCTAAACAGTACAACTGGGGGGAAATGAAGAATTGCCTGAGCTTTTCAATCCTCTTTAAATGGTGAATTTGGAAGGAAATTTTTTTGTTGTTGTTGGACCAAAGGTATAGAGGCAACTAAGGTCCTCAGAGCAAGTTAATAATATACCACAGTATTCAAATGACACTGTATTCAAAACCTCAAGAAAACAAGAGGAGAACTAATCAGACCTTCCCTCCAGTAGTGTGTCAGGGTCTGTACCTGATATCACACCAAAAGTTAGGAAATAAGCTAGAATAATGAGAAGAAAAAAAAATCCCACCATAAATAGCTATTGTGATGATAGATAGGGATGCTCAAGACTCAAACCAAGAAGAAGAAAAGAATGACTCCAAAATATTGACAAGAAAGCCGCAAAGAAAAACACAATATGGACAAAAAATCAATTAGATCAACTAAAATTCCTACAAAAGATAAAACAACAGTTACAATAAAGAGAAAAAAATTAAGAAATTAAATAAGTACACTACAAGAAAAAAAATGGAAAAGAAATGAGTGCAAAACCTTGTCCAAACAACAAACTCTCCCCAAATTAGAATGAACCAAACAGAAGCTAATAACTCCATGTGTCAACAAGAACTATTAAAATGAAGTCAAAACACTTTTCAAAAATGTAAGGAATGGCAGCAAAAACAGATTAAAAAGAAATACTTTAAGAATTGTTGGAATAGGGGCAGCTAGGTGGTGTAGTGGAAAGAACATCAGCCCTGAAGTCAGGGGGACCTGAGTTCAAATATGGCCTCAGACACTTAACACTTCCTAGCTGTGTAACCCTGGGCAGGTCACTTAGTTCCAGTTGCCTCAGCAAAAAAAAAAAAAAAAAAAAAATGTTGGAATACCTAAAAGCCATGACCAAAAAACAAAAACCCTGAGTTACATTTTTTATAACTTTTTATTTTATTTTTATTATTTAAGAGATCTCCTCAGATCTCTTAAAAAGCAAAGTTGAAATAGAAATACATTATTTACCTCCTAAAAGAAACTCCCAGATGAAAACTTCTGGGAATATGGCAACTAAATCTAGAGCTCCCAGGTCAAAGGCAAAATACCACAAGTAGCTAAAAGGAAAGAATTCAAGTGCTTAAAGAGCCATATTCAGAATCACACAACATTTAGCAACCACCACTATAAAGGAGTGGAAAATTGGGATACGATATTCCAGAAGGCAAAAGATATAAGTTCATAACCAAAAATAACTTAGGTAGCAAAACTTTATTATGGTGGGGAGGGGGAGAAGGTAAACAGAGAAAGAAGGAGAATGGAGTCTTTAATGAAATAGTAGATGTATATTTCTGATGAAAAGATTAGAATTACATAGAAACTTTGAAGTTCAAAAACAGGAGTTAAGAGAAACATAAAAAGGCAACCATGAGCAACAATTGTAAGAGACTAAATAAGAACAAGAGACAGATTTGAAAGAGAGCTCAGCTTGTGATAAAACTTGTAGAAGATATATGGAGCTAAACTGAAGCTAAAAGGAGCTTCATGGAGCTGAGTAGCATAAAAACACCTGTTTGTCACAAGAGTCAGGCCAGATCCAGAAAAAGAGTCTCTGAGGATTAATAAGGAATGAGGAGAATTAAAAGAGATGGTATTTCTTAAGTAATAAGGCAACTGAGTTAGAGAATCCACAGAGACAGAGAAATAGAGGTTTTTGCCAAGGTGTTGATTGAGATTTCAGAATTTTAAAAAGTGGAGACTTGTTAAAAGTGGACATCTTTTGATCCTTTTTTAAAATTAAAAAAAAAAATTCAATGTACATAGGAGAATATGAGAGGATACAATATAAAGCAATAAATTTCCATTTCAAAAAAAGGCTATTTAATAAATATATTACACATTGTTTTCAGCTTATCTTTGCTCCCTTATAGATTTTCTTTCATTCTCTGCTGTGTATTTTTTATTTTATTTTTCCTCTCCCTCAAAGAAGGCTACAATGAAGCATGTATATAGATACATAGATATAAGACCCTACTATGCTTATTTCTATTTGTCATTTGTTTCTCTGAAGGTGGGTAGTATTTTCTTTCATAAGTTCAAGTCTTTCTATGTTCCCTGCTTACTACCTCAATCAATGATTAAGATAGCATTTGCATTTTAGAACATTTCTTTATTAATGAGAGTTAGATTCATAATTTTTAAAAGAAAAACATTTGAAGGTTAAAAAAATAGAAAGATTCTGGACTTTATAACTGCCCAAAAAAGATGACTAAGTGTACAATGCTAAGTATTTATTGCATATGTCTATGTTTCCAGTTCTACAGAATCTTTAAAAAAAAAACTAATCTACACCCAACAATGAAGTTATCTTTAATAAAGGTATGAGAAGGGAACAGGCAGACATCTGTAATGATACCATGACAGCAGCAATATAATAACAACAGACTACATCATTATAGTCACACAACTAATTAAAATTGAGTGATAATAATAAACTGTAAATCAAGTTGTACTTATAGTTTGTGAAAGATAATAGAGCAAAAGGCTCTCCTCCAATAGGATGTCTCCTCTGAATACCTTCAAATCAGGCAAGATTGAAATGTAAAAGGACTAATAACTCTTCCTTCACTGCAATTTTACAACACCCTCATTGCAATTTTTCAAGCCCACTTCTGCATAAGATATTCACCTCTCAAGACATGCATATCCTAATCATGATCTGGGTACCCATAATAGTAACTGTGAAGGTACCATTGAGAAAATTCTCCTCTACTCTCCATCCCTCCCCATATCCATCCTCTGCCTCCAGATCACCAAAGATGGATATGAGAAACATTACAAAAGAAGATAGAAAATTCTTGTGTTTCACCAGAGGAGAAAAGACAGAGGAATCAAGTATAGCTTAAAACCTAGGAGAATAGTAGAAGGATAACAGTCCTGAAGGTAGTGGTTTGGAGTAAAAATAATGATGATCACAGTTTACTTCTCTGGAATATAAAGAAAAGTGTTGACTCCAGAAAGAAAAAAAAAGATAAAAAATTACATCTTACTTCTCTTGGTAGAAAGGTAGAGAGATGTGAATGAAATGGAATATGCACTGCCAGCCAAAATTGTCATTGTGTTGATTAGTTACGCTTAGCCATCTTTTTTGCTGTTTTGTTATTGTTTTTTTAAGGCTTATAGAAGTAGGAAGGAAGAGTTAGTGTCAAAAATAACTAGGATGTTAATGCAAAAAGCATAAATAAAACATTTAATTAAAAAAAAAAGTTACTGTGAATATTTGACTTATTGGATCCCTACTGAACTCAGTAGTAATCATTTTGATATAATTCCAGAGGAGTAGTGATAATAAATTCTGATAGTAAGCCTCAGACCTGTCAGCTGCAGATTTTAAGTTCACTTGCTTAATCATAGGAAGATAAGGGGACCTTATAGTCCCCTTCTGGATAATTGGAGAGGACCTCCACCCTTGTTTTTCTTTGTTATGATGACCAAAGCCAGCAGGACAAAGTGATACAATTATATGCAAAGTCCCCTAGCTATTTTTGTTGCCCCTCTGTTCATTGTGATCTCTGTATTACCCAACAGGGAGAGATGCCTATAACCATTTGGCAAATGAATAGCCCTAATTGCCAGACTATAACCTGCCCTTTTTTCATCTTGTTGGCACATACAGGTATTTTGATACTCATTCATTAGCCCAACTCCATGAGCCTGTTCATTGTTTTTGGTAGGACCTCTTGGAAAGTCAAGATAGATCTGTTGAGGTCTGCTTACTAGACTATGTGTAACCAATGGGATTTTGTATTTTGTGTGGACCTTCCTAGAGGGTCAAGTTGAGACCTATCCACCAAGTGAACACTGTATTTTTGGTCTGTCCACTAATATTGTCTAAATATCAAGCCTATAAAACTAATGCCCTGGAGGAAGAGGGCATCTCAGATCGTGAGCAAGATCTGTAATATGCGTCATTAGGGGAACCATGGACCTTTTAATAAAATGCCATTGGCTTCAGTGTTGGATTTTTTTTCTTGAAAATTGGACAGTTTTGAAAATCCCCACATTGGCATCTTAATCACCAAATCTGATGGTCTTTTTTTAGACTCTATCCTTTTAGATCTATATGCTACATGTTTCACTGTCAAACACCCTTTCTTCCTAAAAACTATTTTCTCTGCATTTTTGTTAGTAACACTACTCTCTACTGATTCCTCTCTTTCCTGTCTAAAGAACTCCTTCTTCTTATCCTTTGTTGACTCAACATCCATATCATACCCCCTAACTATGTGCATTCTCTAAGACTCTTTCTTATTGCTCCTTTCCATAATTCTCCTTGTAGCCTTATCAGCTTCTATGGGTTTAATTAATCTCTTTTTGCAGATGATTCATATTTTATAAATACCTAGGCTCAGTTTCTCTTCTATCAGTCCTTTGTCATCAATTATCCATACATTTTGAACAGAATATCTGGATTATCAGTCTCCCTAAATAATGGCTTATTTTTAACATAAATAATCTTGAGATAATTCTCTTTAGTTCACTCTATTCTGTACAACTGAAACCCTAACTTAGCAGGAATTTTCCCCCTATATATTTTCCTCCCATTCAAGGTTAAAAGTTTGGAGAGAAATTACTTAGGACATTTAATACAGAGAAAGCACATAAGATCATTATAAAGCTTCAGTATGAGAGCAACATGGGAAGAGAGAGGAATCATACCATAAGGAGACAATTCCAAGAGAAGACAAATAGAAGTACTCTAGAGTCCTTGAGCAGGAAACACCAGCATGATGCTTGAGGTCCCTCTCATGACCAAATATCCAACAAGGCTTTGTCTGTCTGCGGCATTGAAGAGTCCCTATATACACTGAGTGGTGGCCACTATAGGCACAGATAAGAAGTAAGAAACAAATGTGGTGGGAAAAAAACTCCCTCACCCTTAACTTCTGAGATCTAAATGTTTAGGGAACAATCCACAAATTTGGTGGGTTGGCATTCCACAGAATCATCTTTTACAGAAGAATAAGTGAGGGCAGTTGAGATTCCCAGCTTTCCTAAGACTGATAAGAAACACATTGCTTGATATTCCTAATTTTATATTTACTACAGTAAAATTTCTGGAGAAGCTGAAACTTCAGAATCTGTCCAAGAACAACCTCACTGCTCTGGAAAAGCAGCCCTGAATAATGCTAATTTTGCTTCTGCTTTGGTGAATGTTCTTCAATCTACAAGTCAATGTATAATTTTTACTTCCAGATCAAGTAAAGTTGGTAAAGATTATAGTCTTTTGGTACAGAGAGAAACATGCCAAACTAGTTACAAATTTGGCAGGCATTTTCATACTCCTTAAACTGAAACAGGACAAGGCAAATAGAGATAGGAATGACATAAGCATGCTCAATTGGTGCTAAACTGAGTTATTGTACAAACCTGCAAAGTATAAGTAAAAAGGGTCAAAGCAAAAAAAAAGTGTCAAGAGTCCTGAGTTGGAGTCAGAACTAGAATCAAATTTTGATTCTGCTACCTAGTAGTGTGATCTCAAGTCGCCTCACCGTGGAGCTTTAGTTTCCCCATTCATTAAACGAGTGGGTGGGATTGTCTGATTTCCGAGATCCCTTCCAACTCTAACTTTATGTTCATATATGATTCCATGGAGTCAGAAAGATCTGAGTTCAAATCTGACCTCTGACACTTACTAATTGTGTGACTCTGGGCACTCTGCCTTAATCCACTGGAGAAGGAAATGGCAAATGGCTCTAGTATCTTTACCAAGAAAACTCCACGGACAGCATAAGTGTGCTAAGGGTTCCCAGGATCAGGAAGAGTTGGACACCATTAAACTGAACTCCTGCCCAATATCCAGAGCAGTTTGAACTTAGAGCACCACCTGGTGGCTTAGCCAGGTAATCACTTTGAATACCTGCTTCAAGTCAGTCACTTGGAGCTACTAAGGAACGCCACTCCTGTCTGTGTCAATGTTTCATTTGGAAACTCATGCTTGCATTTTTTAAGTTTTGTGAGTCCTTTTAAATTTGAGGAATTTTTCTTTGTATACACATGTAGTTACATATATATATATATATATACTATATATTATATAGTTAAATATAATGTATAGTTATGCATAATGTAATTTGTGCATAACATAATCTTATTACATCGTCATGATTATTATTATTATTATTAAATGACATATAATTATAGTATATATAATATATTTTTTAGTTTGGGAGAAATTTTTACAATAATTTTCATTTTAAAGGTTTTTTTTCCTACTCATTCTTCTATATAAATATTTGTTTCCAAGTCTTGGATTGTTTTTTGTTTTGTTTTGGTTTTGCTATCCCCATTGAGATTCCCTCTTTAAACCAATAAAGTTATCTCTAATAAGATTATAAAAACATTGCACATTATCACTTACCAGCATATTATTGCTACAATAGCATTAACTGCTGTCAATTCTATTCAACTATGCCATCAAGTTGGCAAAAAAAATTTTCTCCTGAATTATCCTGCCATCCAATTATATGTAGCTATTTGTTATTGATTAAACTGTTTTTTTTTTTTTTTTTAAATACATTTTGCAGGAGGACCTGAGTTCAAAGTCTCAGACACTTAACATTCCCTAGCTGTGTAACCCTGGGCAAGTCACTTAACCCCCAATTGCCTCATAAAAAAAAAAATAATACATTTTGGGGCAGCTAGTTGTAGTGGATAGAACACCAGTCCTGAAGTCAGGAAGACCTGAGTTCAAATATGGCCTCAAACACTTAATACTTGCTGGCTGTGTGTCCCTGGGAAAGTCATTTATCCCCAATTGCCTCAGAAAAAAAAAAAAATTTGTATTCATGTTTTTTTTTGGTTTTTTAATATATATACTTATCCTAAGTATCCCTGCCTCTCTTGAAACAAATCAATTTTTTTAAGAGGGAGAAAAAATAAATATTATTCACCAATATATTGAAAAACTCAAATATTTGCAGTACAACACAATGTGGATCTACAATGTGGGGATTGAGTGGAGGGTGTCCTCTCATATCTCTTCATTTGAGTCATGCTTGATCTTTAGAATTTTGTTACATTTCCTTTTGATTTTTTAGGGAGGAGATATTGGGTTATTCTTTCTATTTACATTGTGTTAGTTATTATGTATATTGTTTTCTTGATTCTGCTTATGTTATTCTGCATTTGTTTATGCAGAAATTTCCACACTTCTCAGATTTTATCATATTCATAATTATCATATACATATTGCATTTACATTTAGATAGCATAATTTGTTTAGTCATTCTCCAATCTATGAGTATCATTTTGTTTCCACTTCTTTGACAACATAAAAAATGCTGCTATAAATTTTTTGGTATAGATATGGATTTTCTTTTGACTTTCTTGGGTTATAAATTCAGTAATGGATCCTGGTTCAAAGGATATAGATGTTTTATTCACTTTATTTGCATAATTTCAAAATTCTTGTCAAAAAAAAAACTATTTCACAGTTACATCAACAATGAATTAGCATGCTTATCATTCCACAATCT